>CM029559.1:1350783-1443283 GCA_017141385.1 Sogatella furcifera | reverse complement strand
GCACGCTCCAACAGCTGATGTTGTCACTCATAGTTATCATCCAGCCTGTTGTCATCTAGACCTGGATGATGCTTTTGAAATCGAAAGACAATGAATACTTTACATCAGCTGTTAGTAGGTTACATCACGTACAAGAGACAGACGAAGCAGCCTAATTTCTCAGCTGTACTAATTCAATACAAATATAATGCACCTTGAGATGCGTCCTTTTAAACACCTTGAGTAACAAAAATTCATAAAGGTACCACCAAAAATGTTTCTAAAGTTTTTTATTGCACAATCCTTATAACGGCTCATCATGAAACCTTGCCTTGCAATGAACATTATTTTACAATAAATTTCAATTAGATCATATACGGCCTTTCAGGTATAGTCTGTCCAAGAGAAGAAGACCCTCTGGCAAGATGAGAAAATTACTCCAGCTCGGTCAAAATTGGTTCAAAAATAATATATTTGGTCTCAAATTGTAGATCAGAATGTTTCCTACGGTTGTGACCAAATCAATAGTTTTTTTAACAATATTAACCGAACTGGAGACATTTTCTCATCTTGCCAGAGGGTCTTCTTTGCTTGGACAGACTATATTAAATGGATTTGGCATTAATCAACTACTTACTAATGATTAAAAAGAGGCCTTCACATAAATAATCAGGGTTAAATCCTGTCAGGGTTAATATCATTTGCAAATATTGTTTAATAAAATTCATCTCCTTATTAGTTATGAAATGTATTTGGCAATACAACCATAGCTGATTAGGCGGTTTCGTCTGTCTCTTGTACGTGATGTAACCTACTAACAGCTGATGTAAAGCATCTATTGTCTCTTCTGATTTCAAAAACATCATCCAGGTCTAGATGACAACCAGCTGAATGACAACTCCAAGAAGGTTCATCCTTGGACAACCTCCTTGACAACATCAGCTGTTGGAGCGCACACGGAGCAGACGAAACCGCCTAACTTTTTGGCGTCAGCTGTAGCAAAGGATAGGATATAGGATATAGTAGGTTAGTATAGGATGTAACTGGTTGCAACCAGACACTTTAGTAAGGAAATGTGAGATACATGTAGGTTGGTATCAAGGTGCCTGACTGCTTCATTCTTCTTCTTCTTCTTCTTCTTCTCCTTCTTCTTCTTCTCCTTCTTCTTCTTCTTCTTCTTCTTCTTCTTTTCCCACTACTTCTCCTCTTTCTCAGCCCTTCCTCTTCTATTTCTTCTTGTTTAAAAAGTGGTTTCTCACCATTCTCTCACTCATTCTCATTTTCGCGTAGGGAGGTTCTTCTTCTTCTTCTTCTTCTTCTTCTTCTTCTTCTTCTTCTTCTTCTTCTTCTTCTTCTCCTTTTCCCACTACTCCTCCTCTTTCTCAGCCCTTCCTCTTCTATTTCTTCTTGTTTAAAAAGTGGTTTCTCACCATTCTCATTTTCTCATAGGGAGGTTCTTCTTCTTCTTCTTCTTCTTCTTCTTCTTCTTCTTCTTCTTCTTCTTCTTCTTCTTCTTCTTCTTCTTCTCCTTTTCCACTACTCCTCCTCCTCTTTCTCAGCCCTTCCTCCTCTATTTCTTCTTGTTTAAAAAGTGGTTTCTCACCATTCTCTCACTCATTCTCATTTTCGCGTAGGGAGGTTCTTCTTCTTCTTCTTCTTCTTCTTCTTCTTCTTCTTCTTCTTCTTCTTCCTCTACGTCTTCCTGATCTACTGCTTTATCGTAGTCTTTACCAATCATTGCTCAATTCAACTATTCATAATGCACTTAATTTTTGCGTTATGATACGTTCTAGAAGATACATGTATCACCTTCTGTATCTTTCCTCCGCATCCTCCTCCTCCTCCTACACTAACCCCCCCCACCCCTCTTCTCCCATATCATTCCTCAAACGTACATATCAAATATTAATGATGATTGCCGTTAAAAACTCATGATTTGCATGTGATTTCAATGTAAGTCTAATGAAAGTTCTTCTTCTCCTTCTTTTCCTTCTCCTTCTCCTTCTCCTTACCTCCCTAGTTCCTTTATTATATTTACATCCACCCTATTTCCTTTATTCTATCGACTTAATTCTACCACCACCTATTACAGTGACAGTTAGTTGCTCCTTGGTTCTTGCCTCTCATACAGTGCAATTTTATCAAGTTTTTCCATACGCATTTTTTTCTCCATTCCATTATTCTACTACTTCTTCTTCTTCTCCTCCTCCTCCTCCTCCTCCTCCTCCTCCTCCTTCTTTTTTCTGAGAAACCCCCGTTATAATGAATTCGATTGTTACATACTTTTTTCACCTCCCAAATAATATGTTTACTTCTTCCATCATTATGTTGCTATTACACGACCTATTACGTTACAGACTTGTGTGCATTTTCTTTCATAATTTTTTTTTGTGTTTGCCTATTCTTTTATAATGTTTTTGTTGTTGTTGTTGTTGTTGTCTTGCATTGTTGTTGTTCTTTTCAAAGACACTTTCTCTATTCAATAGCGTTGCGTTGACATTGTTCATAGACTAGTGAGATGTAATAGAGAGCTACTGAAAATCAATTTAGTTGTGATACAGTACTGAGTACAGTAAAGATATCATAGAGTTCTCAAAATAAATAATTGTTTGTCCAAGCAAAGAAGACCCTCTGGCAAGATGGGAGAATGACTCCAGTTTGGTCAATATTGGTTCAAAAATTATCATCAATTTGATCTCAAATTGAAGGAAACAATTTGATCTACTATTGAGACCACATTTATAATTCTTGAACAAATATTGATGGAGTTGAAGTCATTCTCCCATCTTGCCAGAGGGTCTTCTTTGCTTGGACAGACTAGTCGTACCATCTCATAGAATTGGGGTGACTTTCAAGTATCGATACTAGTACCATCTCATATCGATACTATACTGTTCCAGTTTCAATTGGACTATTTCCGTGCAGTCTAGTCTAATTATAACTCTATCAACACCGACAAGTCAATAGGAGCTGATAATGATTTTCTAATAGGCAAGTGTTGATAATCGAAATAGATAGAAGAATAAGAGAAAGATGAAGCATAGAGGAGGAGAAGAAAAAAGATTAGAGAGAGAAAGAGAAAGATTTAGATAAAAATTATAGAGGAAGAGAGAGAGAGAGAGAGAGAGAGAGAGGATAGATCCTAGATTGTTCTAGATCAGCAGTATGGAAAGTATTGGTGACGACGGATCTTGTGATAGAGTGTGATGCAATTCTACTTCTCCTCCTCCTCCACCTCCTCCTCCTTCTCCTCTTCTTCTTCTTCTTCTTCTTCTTCTTCTTCTTCTTCTTCTTCCTCTACATCTCCTCCTCCTCCTCCTCCTTTGTTTTCGTTCACTTTGTCATCCTCTTTTACCTCCTTTATCTTCACCCATTTCTCC
This sequence comes from Sogatella furcifera, assembly GCA_017141385.1. Lineage (NCBI taxonomy): Eukaryota > Metazoa > Arthropoda > Insecta > Hemiptera > Delphacidae > Sogatella > Sogatella furcifera. The sequence continues at coordinate 1,439,924 of CM029559.1, read as the reverse complement.
TAACTTCTTCTCCTCTTCTTCTCCTCCTCCTACTCTTTCTACGCCTTCGTTCACTCTGTCATCCCTTTTCACCTCCTTCATTTTCTCCCACTTCTCATATCTACTCCTCCTCTTCCTTCTTCTTCACCACCTACTCCTTCTTTTTATCCTTCTTTTACGTCTCCTTTTTCTCTTCTTCTACTTCTTCTTCTTCTTGTTCTTCTTCTCCTTCTTCATCATCTCCTCCTCCTCCTCCTACTTTGTTTTCGTTCACTTTGTCATCCGTTTTCACCTCCTTCGTCTTCACCTACATCTCATATCCACTCCTCCCCTTCCTTCTTCTTCACAACCTACTTCTTCTTTTTATCGGTTTTTTATTCTTCTTAAATTTCTCCTTCTTCTCCTCCTCCTACTCTTCTTCTTCTTCTTCTTCTTCTTCTTCTTCTTCTTCTTCCACTTGGAGAAGTGTCCCCAGGTAGAAGAAATGAAAATTATAGATGTTACAAAAAGAGGATACCTGCTATTGAACGATAACAGTTGAGGTCAAAAATAGTCAGAGAAGTTGCAGCCTCCTCTTGGTTATTTGATTTTCTTCTTCTTCTTCTTCTTCTTCGTCATCATCTTCTTATTCTTCTTTCTTCTTATTCTTCTTCTTCTTCTTCTTCTTCTTCTTCTTCTTCTTCTTCTTCTTCTTCTTCTTCTCTACTTCTTCTTCTTCTCCATCACATACTTAAATCACTGAGCAGTGATTGCGATCATATCTTAATTATCATTTGTCAATTCTTTACAACACATTACATTTTCTTATTTACATTGCAAGTCAAGTAAATCTTGTGAGATTTTTTTACATTCAAACGAGTATTTCTCACAGTTTTCATCAGTCCATCCAATTTGTCGCACAATCTTAATATAATGCTTATAAATTGTGAAATTCACACGAATTCAGCATGAATAATCTTGTGTGTTATCTTTAATGTTTACATGCTCAGAAACACTTTCACAGAATGTCTTAATATTGGAAGACGCATGCCATGCAGTATAGTCCGTCCAAGCAGAGAAAACATTCTGGCAAGATGGGAAAATAACTCCAGCTCGGTCAATATTGATTGAAAACTTTCAAATTCAGTCTCAAATTGTAGATCAAAACGTTCCCTACATTTTGAGACCAAATTTATCATCTTTGAACCAACATTGACCGAGCTGAAGTCATTTTCTCAATTTGCCAGAATGTCTTCTTTGCTTGGACAGATTATATTCAAGACGCAAGTAATTGTTTAGAAATTCTGACTGCTTAATTGGTGATAATCAGTCAATATTATGTGTGAACACAGTCATTCATTTTCTTTAGTTTCTGTCTAATCCCTCTCCTTCATTATCTCCTTCCTCCCATTTATCACATGTTCTTTCTTCTCTTTCGGATTTTCCTATTGTTCCATACAGGTTATTATTTCTATTCCTATTTTCCATGAAAACTGTTTCTCAGATATTTGGATATGTCGATGAAAAAATGAAATACTAGATCTCCCTAATTATGCAATGAGGCAGAAACAAAAGAACTTTTCAGGATGCCTGAATTTATAATTTTGTGCAGATATAGGAATAATATTACAGTACATAGAAAGCTTAGCCTTTGTGGAATTTGAATAAGGAAGAAAGAAGAGGAGAAAAAGTAGGTAAGGAAGAAGAAGAAGAAGAAGAAGAAGAAGAAGAAGAAGAAGAAGAAGAAGAAGAAGAAGAAGAAGAAGAAGATGATGATGAAGAAGATGACATGGAAAGATCTCCTAAACGAACAAGAAAAAAATAAGTACCTATATGAACGATTGAAGAGAAGGAGAGATAAGAGAGAAATATATTTAGAAGAAGGAGGAGAAGAATGAAAAAAAGTAGTAGAAGTGGGAGTAGAGGAAGAAAAAGAAGAAGGAGATGATGATGAAGAAGAAGAAGAAGACATGAAAAGAGCTTCAAAACTAACTAACAAGAACAAAATAAGCATATGAACGATTGAAGAGAAGGAGAAATAAGAGAGAAATACATAGAAAAAGGAGTAGAATAATAAAAAGAATTAGGAGAAGAAGAAGAAGAAGAAGAAGAAGAAGAAGAAGAAGAAGAAGAAGAAGAAATGAGAAGAGCTTCAAAACTAACTAACAACAACAAAATAAGCGTGTGAACGATTAAAGAGAAGGAAAAATAAGATAGAAATACATAGAAAAAGGAGGAGAATAATAAAAAGAAGTAGAAGAAGAAGGAGAAGAAGTAGATGATGAAGAAGAAGAAGAAGAAGACATGAGAAGAGCTTCAAAACCAACTAACAAGAACAAAATAAGCATATGAACGATTGAAGAGATTGAGAAATAAGAGAGAAATACATAGAAAAAGGAGGAGAATAAAAAAAGAAGTAGAAGAAGAAGAAGAAGAAGAAGAAGAAGAAGAAGAAGAAGACATGAGATGAGCTTCAAAACTAACTAACAAGACCAAAATAAGCATATGAACGATTGAAGAGAAGGAGAAATAAGGAAGAAATACATAGAAAAAGGAGGAGAATAACAAAAAGAAGTAGAAGAAGAAGAAGAAGACATGAGAAGAGCTTCAAAACTAACTAACAAGAACCAAATAAGCATATGAACGATTGGAGAGAGGAAGAAATAAGAAGAAGAGGAAGAAGAATTCAAGAAGTAGAAAGAGGTGTAAAAGAAAAGAAACAATAAGCGTAACAACTCCTAATAATATTTAGGATGTCCAGTAGTATTGAAATAATCTAAAATTATTCCAACCGTGTCCATGTACTAGCACACTGCTCCAAAACAAACAAAAATATAAATATAGATATTGAGGTCACCGGCTACTGAATAATAATGAACGAGTATATAGGTATAGAACGAACGGTCCTAATTCGCATTATTATTTCTCAACACTTTATTATGTAAAAATAGTTGAGTTTCACACAGAAAGTGTGGCAGGAAAAAGGACCACAGATATTGGCAAACAACAGAGCTTGGTATAGTCTGTCCAAGCAGAGAAGACCCTCTGGCAAGATGGGAAAATAACCCCAGCTCGGTCAATATTTGTTCAAAAATTATGAATTTGGTCTCAAATTGTAGGAAACATTCTGATCTACAATTTGAGACCAAATCAATATTTTTCGAAGCAATAGTGACCGAGCTGGAGTCATTTTCCCATCTTGCCAGAGGGTCTTCTTTGCTTGGACCGACTACATACTCCGTAAAGCAGGTCGTCCAATTTCCTTCTAAGAAGATAAACATGTTGATGAAATAAAACAATCGAAATTATTCAAATTTGAAATGAATGAAATAATAAATATCATGGACATAGTCTGTCCAAGCAAAGAAGACACTCTGGCAAGATGGGAGAATGACTCCAGCTCGATCAATATAGGTTTAAAAAATATTGATTTGGTCTCAAATTGTAGGAAACATTCTGTTCTTCAATTTGAGGCCAATTTTATAATTTTTTTCCAGCCAAAATTGACTAAGACGGAGTCATTTCCACATCTTGCCAAAATGTATTCTTTAGTTGAACAGACTATAGTATACATTGTATAGTAACTATAGATATAGTTGACTGTGCATTTGGTAATGTACTGTAAATTATCGTTATTAAATGAATACTGACCAAGCTTGAGTTATTTTCCTATCTTGTCAGAATGTCTCCTTTGCTTGGAAAGACTATAATAGCTTTTTATAGAAGCCTAAAATTGTATCCAAAATTTTCAATAACATAATTATATTGACAGTACAGTAAATTGTCTATTTACCATGGCAATATTGATAGTACGATTTACGATGTATTGAAAGCCCTAATAATTGAAAATTGGAGCTGGAAAATGAGATGCTCCAGAAAAATATAATTATGTTCAATTAATAAAACAATACAAAATCCATGAATGTATAATTAAATCTCATTATACAATTTATACATACCTATATAAATCGATGGATTAATAAACATGCATTAATAAAAATGCATTCACGATGCATTAATAGACCAATGTTAAAACAGTAATTTCTGTGTCACCCCTATTCCTATTTCATAATTTGAAGGAATTATTGCTTTCAACGCAAAACTTAATTTTTCTCCGGTAAAAAGCACGGGTAATCTGCTATAATAAAGATAATAAAAGATAAAAAAAATTTCATAACTATTTTTATCCACATTGAAAATGGGCTTAGATCCCGAAACATGTATGTGTGTTTTATCATTTTTAAAGTTTTCAAAAAAAGGGTGTTTGATTTTTATTTATTTTTCAATAATAAAAGTTGTCTATTATGGTGAAAGCATACTAGTAATGCTTGATCCACGAAAATACTGTATTTGAATTATTCTATTATACTTTACAGATAAGGATAGTTCAATTAGCTTCCTCCTACTCCTCCTCCGCCTCCTCCTCCGCCTCCTCCTCCGCCTCCTCCTCCACCTCCTCCTTCTCCTTCTCTACCTTCTTTTCCTCCTCCTCCTTCTCCTTTCAACCTCTTCCTCTCCTCCTCCTCACTAATCTTGATCTCACATACCTTTCACTCCATTATCTTCGATAGAAACCTGGAAACTTAACCGCAGTCAAGCACTGATCTCCGATCATTATGTAACCGTTGCTCCGTTAACCGGTTATTCTGACCGGTAACCGGTTAATTTCAAATTATTCCATGTAGTATCACACTCACTTCTTACTGATCTAATTAGATTCTGTGAGTTCCTCACAAGAAATTCAATTAATTTTTTTTATTATTATTCATTCATAACAATCTTCTTGTTGTATCAGCTTTCAACTGATTTTGAAATTGAATTTGCAATGTGTCTGGTGAGATATAGTATGTATAATGTATTTTATGTATGTAAATAGTATGTATGAGTGTTATAATAATGTATAACACCATATTTATTTCCTTACAATGTTCATTTTTTATTTATATCACTTCAATGTTTAATACTTAAATTTATATAACTACAGTGTTATCTCATTTGATGACTACAATATCACTATAACTCACCAGACACTGTGTTAGAACATTATATTTGTTATGAGCTTAATAATTCATGTTGAAGCCACTGGCGTGCCCACGAGACAGGTGAAGTGCTGTACAGTAAAAGATACGGGCACTTCACCTGTTTCGTCGGCACGAGCCGCCAGTGGAGGATAAGCTCTCGGTTCCGACTACCTACAAAGTAGTCATAAACTCTCATCATCATTCCTCTCATTACCCACACACAAGCCTGAGAGCTCATGTGGGCATCACCCTCGGAACAGAGAAAAGAAAGACTTCTGAAAGTTGTGTCTTCCTTCAGCGTAAAATTTGCATCTTTTTATAATTCTACAGTATCACCAAGAGTTATCACCATGGATTATGGTAATCAATACTTTTTTCGATACCAATTAGATCAATGAGAAGTGTTCTCAGTTGTGTATTCACGGTTGATTGTATTTTAAAGAGGATACACATAATAAGACACGTATAAAGTCCACTGGCGGCAAGTGCCCACGAAACAGGTGAAGTGCTGTACAGTAAAAGATACGAGTGATAAAGTCTAGATGCAAGTGAACAAGATGTTAGTGAGGTTAAGTTTATAATCAAACAATTATTGTAGCCATTTCGTCGTAATAAAGAGTAATTTTGTCATATTTAGTAAGAAACTTTGTCTGTTCTATCTTTACCTATTCATTTGAAAGAGTACAGTATACTTATTGGTTGAAAACAATTTTCAAACAATTTTCAGAGTTCAAACCTTCTTTTCCCTTATTATTATATCACTGGCGGCTCGTGCCCACGAATCAGGTGAAGTGCTGTACAGTAAAAGATACGAGCACTTCACCTGTTTCGTGGGTACGAGTCGCCAGTGGATTGTAAGAATGTTTGTCATTAAATCAATAATAAGATTGTACAAACAAAAGTAGCCATTTTGCCCAAAAAAGATGAACACAAACGCAAATCAAACCACCAACAAGAAGCCATTTTGAGAAAGATTCGGTCAGACCGCCTCAAAACTTCTACTGTAATGCGATTGGTCGTTCCCCCACCCTAAGCTCCGCCTCCACCTTGATAAGCCACACCCCAGCCAATCACAACGCAGCTGCTAGTAGCCAGGTCTGTTGTTCAGATAGTTCCCAGCTCTGACGTTGGATAGCTCTGGTTGCTAATTTTGTATTTTGTGAACGATAATATGGCTCTGGCTTCATAATGATTTTGTTTGTTTGTTTGTTATGAGGGTGAAGCCCACATGAGCTCATAGGCTTGTGCGTGGGTAATGATATGGATGATAGATGACGACTACTTTGAGGTAGTCGGGACCGACGGCTTATCGTCTCCCCGAAAGACGGGGTGGCCGTATCTATGTGATTGTGCTGTGGTAAAAAATTGTTCCCCGCTTGGGATTTGAACCAGGGTCCACCATGGAATTTGTAAATGATGTTTAAGAGGAATGACATTAGAAATAATTGCTCTTCCAATAATCGAAAATGGTTTTGTTTAATCTTGGTATTCTTTTTGAAGATCAAAATTATGAAAAATGATACTTGTAAAGGTATTATGTATAACCATTGATTATGGATATATATGGTATAACTTTTCACCTTTAAAATTGTCTCTTTATTCCTGGTATTGCTTTGGAAGCTGAAATCATCTTTTGAAATCCAAAGAGACAATAGATGCTTTACATCAGCTGTTAGTAGGTTACATCACCTACAAGCGACAGTCGAACCACCCAACTTTTTGTCAACTATACAATATTTGACTAGTTGTACAAAGTATAATCTATTGAAGTTATAGAAGTGCTTTCAAAACGAAATTGAACTCAACAAAGTAGATCATTCAATGTGTGAAATCTAAGATTGAAACACGAAACAAAACGTTCCAAGACATTTCGTTTCATCTGATGTGCATTGGTTTCACTCTACTTCACTGTTTTTCAAACCTGCTCAACTAGTTTGAAGCAAACGTTTTGATTTATTTCGCTTGGTGTGAAAGCACCCTTACGTTCAATAACGTTTTGATTATAAGATTGATTGAAGTTAACTGTATATAATGATAAACTGTACGAATAAGGCAAAGGAATTTGAAAATATAGTATCATAATTATTCACTCATCAATCTTATCAATTTGAGAAGATTCAGAGGAAGATATAATAAGGATGAGACAATAAATATAGATATAGAGACGATGGAACATAGAAGAATTCACGGATATAGTAGGATTTAATCCACTGGCGGCTCATACCCATGAAGCAGGTGAAGTGCTGTACAGTAGAAGATACGGGCACTTCACCTGTTTCGTGGTTACGAGCCGCCAGTGTAGGATATATATTTGAAAACGATTGTCATCCATTTATTAAGAGATATCTAAAATCTAATCAATCATTTTGTCACAAAAATAATAAAGACATGACAAAAAATAGAAATTGAAAATAATGATATGTAGAATTATGATGGATAATTAGCTACACCATCAAAATCAAACGTCACAAAATTGAGATTGACAGCTTAAATTATGATAAAGAATGATTGACATCATACTTTATGATTGTATGATTGATTGATTAGATCCGTGATGAATTTTGCATTCCTCAATCTTTGTCACTATTTTTTACAGCTGTACTTTCTTTTATTACATTCCTTCAAATCTTCATTTATCACAGTCTGTTCAAACAAAGCAGACATTCTGGCAAGTTGGGAAAATTACTACAGCTCGGTCAATATTGGTTCAAAAATCATACGTTTAGACTTAAATTGTAGATCAGGATGCTTCCTACAATTTGAGACTGAATTTATGGTTCTGGAACCAACATTGATCGAGCTGGAGTCATTCTCCCATCTTGCCAGAATGTCTTCTTTGCTTGGACAGGCAATACAAGCATTGTGTGATTGATGAGATTTTTAAAGCTGATTAATTGGCTTAGAACTGGTGAGAAAACTTTTATTATCATATTTCACATAGAAGAAGAGATGGCGGAAGAGAAAGGGGAGGGGAAGAAGGAGGTGGAGGAGAAGAAGAAGAAGAAGAAGAAAAATAGAAGAAGAAAAATAAGAAGATAAAGAAAAAGATAGAAGTGAAGTGTGAGGAGAAAAAGATGGTGAAAGAGAAGCAGATGACGATGAATATTTAGAAGATGTTGAAGTTTGAGAAGGAGAGAAGGAGAAGATGAAGAAAAAGTAGGATAAGGAGAGGAAGATAATGGAAGGAAGAAGAGGTGAAATAAGGATAGAAGAGATGTGAAACTCAAGAGAGTAAAACATTCAGAAATTATCTTTCAAAGGAAAAAACAGTAGCAAGGTAAGTCAGAAAATGTGAAATTAAATGAATAAGAACAGGATAGAGAAGGAAATAATGAAGAAGAAGAAGAAGAAGAAGAAGAAGAAGAAGAAGAAGAAGAAGAAGAAGAAGAAGAAGAAGAAGAAGAAGAAGAAGAAGAAGAAGAAGAAGAAGAAGAAGAAGAAGAAGGATGAGAAGAAAACCAACATCCTGTTGTGATAGCATTGAATATAGAGATACTGTAATAAATTTGCCAAGCAAACTTCATGAAATAATAAATATTTATGAAATCCTCATAAACCAGCTCTAGCTCACACTTAAGTGTGATAATTTAGCGATTAAAAATTTGGAAAGAAGAAGGAGAAAGAATAGAGGAAAGAAGAAGATGAAGAAGAAGAGAAAGAATTTCAAAGTTCCTTTCCGTATTATTTCTATTTGAGTACTGTATTGTGATAATTTTGCGATTAACAATTTGGAAACAAAACAAAGCAGAAGAATGAGTAGAAGAAAAAGAAAAAGGAGAGGACAAAAGGGAATTTCCTTTTGTACATGTTACTGTTTGAGTAAGGGTAATAAAAGATGCAAATTTTTTCTCGCTTGAAAACAAAGAACCTTCAAAACCAAAACAATACAGAAATTTTTCATCGTCAAAAGTCTTTAAATTATCGGAGCATTATTTGCTTGTTTCTTGAGCTTTGTTATTTGGTTTCTATGGCGGAAGGAACAAAGGAGTAGGAAGAGGAGGAGGAGGAGGAGGAGGATAATTGAGAAGGAGGAGGAGGAGAAGAAAAGAAGCAGAAGAGAAGAAGAAGAAAAAAATAAGAGAATAGGTATTATTATAAAAGAGCATAGAATGTATAGAAGGCGATGAAGAAGAAGTAAAGAGAGAAGAAGAGAAATGGAGAAGAAGGAGGAGAAGGAGAAGAAAAACAAGATTAAGAAGGAGTAGGAGGAGAGACATAAAGTAAATGATAAGAAGAAGAAAACGTTTGAGTATGCAGAACAATGAGAGTATCATAGAAGAATATTAATGTATGGAGGAAAAGGAGAAGGAGGGGAAGAAGGAGAAGAAAAGAGGAAGAAGAAGAAGTTTAGAGTAGAATGCAAAAGAATGGGAGAATTATGGAAGAACATTGATGTAAGGTGGAGGCGAAGGAGGAGGAGGAGAAGGAGAGGAGGAGAGAAGGGTGGAAGGAGGAGGAGGAGAGAGGAGGAGGAGGAGGAAGAGAAGAGGAGTAGAGAAGAAGAAGAGAGAGAGAAGAAGAAGAAAGAAGAAGAGAAGAAGAAGAAAGAAGAAGAAGAAGAAGATCAAGTATGCTGAACAAAGATTATCATAGAAGAATATTAATGTAAAGAGGAAAAGGAGAATGAAGGGGATAAGGAAGAAGAAGAAGAAGAAGAAGAAGAAGAAGAAGAAGAAGAAAAGAAGAAAAAGAAGAAGTTTGGAGTAGTATGCAAAAGAATGAGAGAATTATGGAAGAACATTGATATAAGGTAGAGGCGAAGAAGGAGGAGGAGGAGGAGAAGGAGGAGGAGGAGGAGGAGGGTGTGGAAGAGAAGTAGGAGGAGGAGGAGGAGGAGGAGGAGGAGGGTGTGGAAGAGAAGTAGGAGGAGAAGGAGGAGGAGGTAGTAAAAGATGAAGAAGATGATGATGATGATGAATAAGAAGGAGGACAAGAAGAAGAAGAAGAAGAAGAAGAAGAAGAAGAAGAAGAAGAAGAAGAAGAAGAAGAAGAAGAAGACAAAAATTAGGATTAGTACATATTAGTATGTGACGAATAGTGATTGAAAGAGGTGACGTAAGGTTTATTTGAAATTTGGCAATAGTCGAATAATGATCATTGCATTACATAGCATACACGTGGCGACTATTAATGAGTAGGAAAGAGACTGATAGATAAAGCAAGAAAGATGGAGGAAGATATAGAATGGAGGGTAAGAAAGAGAAGAATAAATATGGAGAAAAGTACTGTAAAGAGGCCAACTGATTAAAAGATGGAATGAGCGATAAGAGGTACTGTATGAGAAACGGGGGTAAAAGGATTGATAAGCGAAAAACATGGAAGAGGAAGAAGTTTAAAGATAAAGAGGAATAATAAGGGAAAAGGTGTAGCTGAAAAATGCAGGCGGTTTCGTCTGCTGCTTGTGCCCTCCAACAGCTGATGTCAGTTGTCAGTTTTGCCTAGATGATGTGTTTGAAATCAAAAGAGACAATAGATGCTTTACATCAGCTGTTAGTTGGTTACATCTCGTACAAGAGACAGACGAAACCGCCCAACTTTTTGCCGTCAGCTATAGAGGGTTAGAATTTAGGAGTAAAGGAGAGAAAGCATAAGAGCAATAAGAGAAGACACTTCATTTTTATAAAGTACTAGAATATAATTGAAGTAAACATTGCTGTATAAAGTAAAGGGGGGGGGGGAGAATCTACAGAGAAAAAGATTTAGGAGAATGAATTAGTTTGGAAAAAGAACGAATATGCTTAAAAGAGAATAAGGATAAGAAAAAAGGAGAAGAAAATGTCATTAATTGGAATGGTTGCATTATTTCAACAATTATTAGCATTGTCTGGAATAATATTGAAGTAAATCGAAATGAAGGAAGAGAAGAATTCAAAGCGGCAGTACAAATTGTAGAAAATAACGAAAGTAAGGAGAAAGAGAATGAGTGGAAGAAAGGGGAAAGAGAAGGGTTGAGAAGAAGAAAAAAGATAAAGTAAAATGGGGAGAGTTAATTATACGTACAATATTGCATTTCTCCAAAGGTAATAAATATAATTGTAATTCAATGTTGAGTCAAAAATTCGAATAAACTGAAGAAAGAGGAATTTGAAGGAGAAGATGAGGGTTGAAGGGGGAATAGAAGGTAAGATAAAGGATATGAATGAAAAGAATTTCGATTTTTGAAAGACAGGAATGATTTCAAGTTGAAAACACTCCATTCAAATAGAGGAAGGAAAACTTATGAAAGGAGAAGAGGATGAGAACAAAAGCAGAAGAAGAATTAGGGAAAGAAAAAGAAGATAATGATCAATGAAAGAAGGGAGAAGATGAAGAATAAGTTGAGGAGGAAAAGAATTGAAAATGTTGCATTTTTTGTCGGACTGGAATTATTTTGAGTCGAAAACATTCCATTAAAATACAAGTTTGATTTCCTGTTTATCGAATACAGTTCTGTACTACTTATAACGGTGCTGTCCTGCTTTTAGCATTTTATATGTCCTATATATGCCAAAGAATAGCCAGCACTTGTTTGTCTATTCTATGATGTATAGATATACTTTAATAGAAATTCCTAAGGCCGGTATTAGAGCTGACGCCAAAACATTTCTCAATACATTTCGTCTACTTCTTGAGCGCTCCAACAGCTAATGTTGTCATTTAGCTATGCCTGGATGATATTGTGAAATCGAAAGATAAAGAAAATGCTTTACATCAGCTGATATTAGGTTATATTCAAAATTGAATAGTTGTTTAAAATTAGAATGCTACAGACGTCGTGCGCAAAAATGTCTTAGAATTGATGAACTGAATTTAAAACAAAAAAAAACGTAACATATTTTATTAACATATTTTATTAACAATTTGGGCTATTTAATAAATACAATAATTGATCTTAATACTAGCAATGGCCACATAACTAGCTTGCATTATACTAGGTTATAATTATGATACTGACAATATTGTACAATATGTATTAGACTTCTGAAAAGTGTAAAACTGTATCTAAACGGTTCAATTCACTTTCTAGATCATTGATTCAAAAAGAGGTACTAGATTATACGTGTATAAAATTGAAATAGCTTGTATCATTATTGAAACGAATGTTTGCTATCAATATTGTTTATTAGAATCATGTCATCATGTGTATCTTCTTGAATGTTAGTTATTTGACATATGTATCATCTTTGTATCTTGTTGATACACGTATCATCTTGAAAGGTAATTGAGCCTTGTACACATAATATCTCCATGGAAAACATCAAATTTCACAATCTAGGTTCAGAAAGTTTGAATTCACTTTCACAATACTCAGTCATGCATAGTGCATACTAATATCAATTGCATATCAATATCAAGGCATGCAATGTATAGAAATTTGAAAAAATCAATCATTTTTTCAAACATTTTTTGGATAACTTACCTATTGTCTTTTCCACTTTCTCCTGGTAATCAAAATTTGTCCGAAATTGACGGATTTGTCACTGAATTTTGGAAAAATTGTTCACAATATTGTCTTTTACTACGTCATATTGAGTCACTTAATTAGAAATTGGTTTTTATCTATTTATTTTTTGTATGAAGATTGATGATTCCATGTAGCCTATATTAAATTCTGTGAATATATAAAACTATTGTTTTCAATTCATCTTTTTGTGATCCACTTATTGTAAGTGAGATACAAATTATTTTGTGATTTTTAAAGTTTACAAGTTTTTCAGCACCGGTATTTTATCTGCTTCAAATTAAGTTTTATTTATTTATTTGATACCCAAATTTGATAATTAACGTACGTTTTTTTCTATAGTATCTGGAATAAAGTTTCAAACTCTAATGGAAAGTTCTATTCAACCAAATCCAACCATTTACTATTTCAACTGAATTAATAAAAGTACTGAATCACTGGCGTCTTGTACCCACGAAACAGGTGAAGTGCCAGTATCTTCTACTGTACAGCACTTCACCTGTTTCGTGGACACGAGCCGCCAGTGTCCTGAATGGATCAAGCTTCAACTATTGAGATTATCAAGTATGATGTGTTCTTTATATTTCTTTTTATTCATCCAACATTTTTTCTATCGATTCCAAGTGAGTCTCATTCCTTTTATACAAGCTATTGGAAAGTTAATTTAAGTTGTTTCTATTAAAGTTGTTTCTTTCTAGTATTATTTTACAAGTTATATTCCAATTCAAAATATATGAGTAGACTATACAAAAATTATTATTATTATTATCGTATGCCTTATTTGGTGGGGAGTCCCAAAAGGAAGTTCCACCGGCAAAATAACCTCAATTGTCCTCGATGGGGAATTGTGGTATTTCTTGAAATTATATCCACAGATATTTAAATGTTTTAAAGTTTTTCCAATTTGGGAGAGTTCAAAACACATAAAGCACAAAAAGATCACCAAAATAACTTCTAATAAATATAAAATTTCGAAAAATTTAGAGCACAAAATTTTTTAACTTGTTACAAATTTTCCATGACAACCAAAATATGGATTTTATTAAATGCTGTTTATTTTCCAAAAGTGCCAAAAATAACTCATAATATTGTTAAATAAATAACAATTTTATGTCCTGTTTATTGATATAGTTTCAAATTATCCTATAAATTGTTTTTATCTTGTTAAATAACAATTGTATGTCCTGTTTATTGCTACATAGTTTCAAATTCTTATAAATCGTTTTATCTTATGTAAAACATGTTTCTTTTGGCAAATAAAAACCATTCAATTCAAAATTGCATTTTCAGTACAATTTTTAAGTAACTTCTCAAGAAACAAACATATACATTTTATACAAGCTATTGGAAAGTTGAGTTGTTCTTTCTCAAAGTATTTACAGTATTAATTTTTCGAGTTATATTACAATTCAAAATTTAAGTAAACCATCCAGAAATGTGTTTATTTTCCGAATTGAATTTTCAGTATAATTTTTCAAGTAGCCCTTCATTTCAAGAAACATACATTCTACCAAAAAATTGTGTTGTTTAATTTCAATACTATCTTTAACCTTTCCAAAATGTATCAATAAATTTTATCACACATGTCTACCTAACTGTTATTTCATTTATATTTTAGAACATTTTTTGAACATTCATCTAATTCGTGTTTTTTTAATTTTTTAAAATTTAATTTTGTATTAATTTTCACACCTGCCTCACCATATCCCATAAATACACAAACACACGTATACACTATAATAAAACCGTACACACGAATTCCCTTAGCGAAGCACCGGTTCCGAGATGTTTTCACTACGAGAAGCAACAGTTAACTGAAATATCTTTTCGTCCGTCTTTCGTATCCTCATGACACACTTCTTCATCCTTCTCCTCTCCACCTCTTCTTCTTCTTCTCCTCCTTCTTCACCTCCTTCCAGCTGACATACTTGATGTTATAGTAGAGGAGAGGGTGGGACGGTCGGTGATCAACCTGTTGTAGGTCTGTCGTCTCAGAGTAGGAAGTGGATTTTCGGGTGAGGCAACGGAGAGGATGCTCGCGGTGATACGGAGTGTTGATGGGTGATACGGAGTGATAACGTTGTGATACAGAGTGATAACATTGTGATAACATGATACAAAGTTTGATAGGTTAGAAAAGCTTCATCTTTGATAAAGCCTGTCCAAGCGAAGTAGACCTTCTGGCAAGATGAGAAAATGACTCTAGCTCGATCAATATTGGTTAAAAAAATAGTGATTTGGTCTTTAATTGTACATCAGAATGTTTCCTACGATTGAGACCAAATCAATAATTTTTGAACCAATATTGATCGAGCTGGTGTCATTGTCTCATTTTGCCAGTGGTTCTTCTTTGCTTGGACAGACTATGCAATTTAGTGATAGTAAAGTTCTGCCAAGAAGAGAAGAGCCTTTGGCAACATGGCTGCCATTCACTGCTGCCAGTAGTCGAAATGAAAATTTTTCTAACATAACTAGATTTAGGAAGAAATAGTACAGGCTCAGACTATTTTTTCTGTCTTAGTTTATAATTATGTTATGATTTGTGCTATCGTATGTCAATAATTGAATAAATGCATGAATAAAAAAAACATATTTATTCGTGAAGTTAATATGATTATGGTTACTGTAAAAACGGTGAGTTGGCTGAAGTGATTTCACCCTGAAAATTTCAGTTCTGCACATGCATCTTGCAAAAGGCTCTTCTGTTCTTTGCAGAACTATAGGAATGTTACACAGTGAATTGTTTGGTAGGTTCTTTATTAGAGTAAGTGATAACGAACGGGCTGGTCTGATAACCAAGAGGACCCGAGTTCGATTCTGGACGGGGAACAATTCTTTTACCACAACACAATCACATGGATACATCATACATAGGTAAGCACAATTCACCTTGTCTTTCGGAGGAGACGATAAGCCGTCGCTCCCGACAATCTAAAATCAAGTCGTTATCTCTCATAATCATCCTTCCGATTACCGTACCCACGCACAAGCCTAGGAGCTTATGCAGGCTTCACCCTCAGAAAAAAGTTGAAAATTAGACGGTGGAAAACAGCAAATGCAGTAGGAATCATTACTATATCTTCAATAAGCCGATGTAAAGCATCCATTGTGTCTTTTGATTTCAAACATATCATCTAGGCATAGCTGAATGATAACTGTAATTGATAACATCAGCTGTTGGGTCGCAAAAGGAGCAGACGAAACCGCCCAACTTGTTGGCTTGAACTATACAAGAACTATACAAAAACTATACAAGATCTATACTAACTCAGTAGAAGTGAAAAATGAATGATCCAGTCCAGAAGATTTTCAAATCAACTCTAGATCTTTCAAAAGCTTTTGTTACAGTGATGAATATCATTATTCTCTTCGGAAAAGTGAAGAAAAAAATGGATAAATCAGGGTGTTTCCGAACCTTTTTCATAGTTTTCAACACATAGAGTCTTAATAATTATCGTGGTGAATAACTCAGAGTTCCATATTTTATTAGACTAGTGTCAAATCCATTTTCATTTCTTATTTGTTTCCAATCAATATTGGGTGAATTCCACTGGCGGCTCGTGCCCACGAAACAGGTGAAGTGCCCGTATCTTTTACTGTACAGCACTTCATCTGTTTCGAGGGCACGAGCCGCCAGTGGACTGAATATTCACAAATAGACACAAATTTTAATCTAATTTAATCAGGATGGCACATTGTAATATTGCTCCATTTATTTCGTAAGTTATTGTAGCAATTATTGGTCTTCAACTGAATCCTGTTTGAATCGCCATTTTGTAACGTTTGAATGAACCGCTAATCGGGGAGGAGCTTGTCTAGGCCAATGGCAGACGTTCACGGTCATTGGCTCAAGCGTCTACCAATAGCAGTGCTTCACCGATAGTATAAATACTGCTGCTCTGTACTTGAAGTTTTAGTTTACAAGAGATTTATAATGGTGTATCAACCGAAACCGGTATCTCGATTTTCAAATAAATCAGTGGTTTGACAACATCTTGTATTTTCATTTATTATGGATAATTACCACATTATCACTTTTAGAACTACCTACTCAAAGAGTGAAATAAATCCAGTTTGGTTAATATTATAGTTCACAAATTAAACATTTGGTCACCTAACACAACTATATCAAAACCAAACCACAATATCACCTTCACAACTATAGAGTGAAAATTGCATGCTTTTCAAACCACCAAGACCTAATCTAGGCTCAAATCAGTATGCTGCCACAACGATTGATTCTGTATCACCGCCAGTTTGATACATAGTGCCACAAGCGTATCATACACATGTGAGAGCATTCCTGTGGGTAATTTCACTCAATCTCGGCGGTCCGATAACCTCTTCAATTGTATACATAGGGTAAATAAATTACTGGAAGAGCTGGCTCCCCATATCATATAAATAGGTATAATCAAGAACAGGCTACTCATATCAAATAAAGAGTGTTATATAATATCAAGAGCAGCGAGGTTCCCACTATTAAATAGATAGGATAAATCAAATATCGGGGGCCGAGCTCCGCTCTAAAGCTGCGAACACACGGCTAGATAGTCCGACCAAGCAAAGAAGAGCTTCTGGCAAGATGGAAAAATGACTCCAGCTTGGTAAATATCTGTTGAAGAATAATAAATGTGGTCTTGATAGTAGATCAAATCGTTCCCTACAATTTGAGATCAAATTGATAATTTTAAAATCAATATTGACCAAGCTGGAATCATTTTCCCATCATGCAAGAGGCTCTTCTTTGCTTGGTCAGACTAAAGTTGCATATAGGGATGATTATTAAAATATGTTTTGAAAACCATTCAAATTACTATGGATGTTGTATCCCTCCTTTGGGAGATTGGCTTTCGTTAGAAGAGATAGTCAGTCGTTTTCCCGTCTCTGGAGGAATAGTAATTTTTGCATTACATGGTACGTGTTCAGCCGCCATCTTGAAATTCTTAAATATGGACAACATAACCTCAAAAAACAGTATGACGTCATACCATTCATACGATGTATTACTGTGGATGGTGTGTATGTTCTATAGATTTACCAACTAACCTCCACCCTCCAGGCTCTACCCACCGGCAGTGCGGCCTCAGCCTAACTGATTAACTGCATGTTATTCAGAGGCGCCCGTCACTTGGTTACGGAAGCTGGATTATGGTTGCCTCTATCCTGGTTGATGATTATCCACCTCTGCTGTATAGTGGAGTGAATATGAAACTGGCTGCCAGCTGGTAGGCCTAAGCCCTTCATTGGCTGATGAGACATTGACATACATATACATACATACGTGCGTAAATGTTATATGTTCAATAAATAATTCCATCTACCCACTATCTATATCTAACCATTCAGCAGTGCGGTCAAAGCTTAGGAGAGGGCAATAAATTATAAAGAATGTTTGTATCATAGACTTTATTTCCAACTGTACCTAATACAGTGGTATTCTGAAAATTTGTATTGAAAAAGTTCAAATTTATGTTGAAGAATCCAGTACATCAACTTTCATTTAAATCAGAATTTCCAAACTGCTTTATTAAAATTGTAAAGGAATAATAATTATTGTCTAACAAAATTCATTGTGTATTTCAGCTAGAGAAAAATCATTTTGAAAAATAAAATAGGTTCAGAAGATTGGTTAGATGTTAGAATCAATTTTTGTTTGATAAAACTATGGGTTGATTATCTTTTCAACCTAAGCTGTTTAAATAGGCTTTTATTTTGTGAGAATAAGATTCAAATATTTGATTGCCATTATATTAAAAGGAGAAGGTGAAGGTAAAGGAGAAGAAGAAGAAGAAGAAGAAGAAGAAGAAGAAGAAGAAGAAGAAGAAGAAGAAGAAGAAGAATTACCAAAATTAAATCATTATATATTAATCTATTATCCGAATGTATTTTCTCTTTCGTTACTTGTTTGTAAACGGACCCAAGTAAAACCAGTATGAGTATGGTCTTGTCGAGCAAAGAAGACATTCTGGCAAGATGGGAAAATGACTCCAGCTCGGTCAATATTCGTTCATCAATTATAAATTTGACTTCAAATTGTAGAAAACATTATTCTCTACAATTTGAGACCAAATTTATGCTTTTTGAATAAATATTGACCGAACTGTAGTCATTTTCCCATCTTGCCAGAATGTCTTCTTTGCTCGACCAGACTATACTCTACTTGGAAGTTCTACAAAGTCGTTGAACTTGATTATTACGTACTTAGTCGCCTTCTAAGTTTCAAGTTCCCCTACTAAGTCCCAATACCCTCTCTACCATAGTCCATCCAAGCAAAGAAGACATTCTGGCAAGATGGTAGAATGACTCCAGCTCGACCAATATTGGTTCAAAAATGATCAATTTGGTCTCAAATTGTAGATCAGAATGTTTCCTACAATTTGAAACTAAATTTATAATTTTTGAACAAATATTGACCGAGCTGGAGTCATTCTCCCATCTTGCCAGAATGCCTTCCTTGCTTGGACAGACTAAACCCAACACCCAATATCTCCTCCATAATCCAACTCACATAATACTGAATATCCTTTTTCCGTGAGTATATTCTCAGAATATTTATTCGAGAATAAACAAATTTGTCTCGTAAGTATTCTGAGAATCGTTTTTGAAAAATAAACAGAATTTCAAGAATTCACTTTCACCCGATATGCTTTCCTTGTAAGAATACTGAATTTGTAAGTAGATCCTGCTTTATATCCGAGTAAAGTATCTTACATAAGCACCTAATCTCTGTTTACTGAGAGATTGGAGTAAAAAATAAAGCAAAAACAATAAATGAATAGATGGAATAAGAGATGAATAGGTATAGAATGAATAAGGTAAAAGTTAATATTCAATTATTTATTGTTCAAAGTGATTTTATTTTTGATTAGTTGACGCCTAAAAGTGTTAATTCTGCCCCTTGTGCGTTCCAACAGCTGATATTGACAATAAGAGTTGTCATTTAGCTGTGCCTGGATGATGTTTTTGAAATCAAAAGAGACAATAGATGATTTACAGTTGAGTTGTTTTAAATTACAACACGTACAGGAGACATATTTCTTATAATCTTTCTTTATCTTTATCTTCATTCTATTATTCAATTCTTTACAATTATTTGATTTCATTGTATTTTTCGTAATTTTACTGTATGCTAATTATTCCTTTGTACAGTAATAATGTGTATGAGACATATTTGGGGAAACCCGTTGTATCAATTGTTAATAAATAAATTTTAGTTCATAAAATAACCTATTACTTTTTGGCTTCAGTTATAGTAGTCAATCTTTTAGGTTATATTGTTCTTTTGTACCCTTTTCTAACATTTTTTCGAACACTTTTGTAACATTTTTTCTAAGGTAACACTGAGACCCAACCTTTGCAAGATAATGTTGAAACCCGCCTCCAAAACAAGTTAAAAAGTCAGATTTATAATAAAATTGAAATCCTATTCCTCATGTACTATATTTGCCTCTTTAATTTTAGGGGTGAGTTACCTCAACTCTAAAAATACCTTCAAATGCTCCTTATAATCAATCTACTTTATCGTAAATTTAATTTATAATATAAAACCAATTAAAAGTGTGACCCACAATGAGTACCCTCATTGAGTACCCTATGAGTACCGGTATAGTCTGGTCGAGCAAAGAAGACATTCTGGCAAGATGGGAGAATGACTCCAGCTTGATCAATATTGGTTCAAAAATTATAAATTTGGTCTAAAATTGTAGATCAGAATGTTTCCTACAGTTTGAGACCAAATTGTTAATCTTTGAACAAATATTGACCGAGCTGGAGTCATTTTCCCATCTTGCCAGAATGTCTTATTTGCTAGTCCAGACTATACTATTAAGATTCTTTAGTTGGTCCTATGTAACAGATTACTTAATCGTCATTATTCTCAACTAGTGACTACTTTTATTATCTAGTTGAATTTTTCATCACAACACTTTTTTACACGAATTCTTTTATTCTCGTCTAAAAATTGATATTCTATTAATAGGTCTGGAGCAGTTACTTATTACGTGACTTACACAACAGCCTAGCGTGCTTATTCATGTGGAACGGTTATTTTTCTATTAACGGTTACTTTCGGATAAACAACCTGTTATTATTGGATAGTGGTTATCGTCTTATACTATTAACTGGGTCAAATTCTGTCTCCAGTTTCAGGCAATACTTTTTTATTTAGTTTAATTGTTTTGTTATGTACTACACAGAAATAAAAATAATTTTTATTGACTGTAAATTTCATATTCATTAGAAAAAACCTTCAGTATAATTAGAAACATTTACTGAAGTCTGTACAAGCAAAAAAGACATTCTGGCAAGATGGGAGAATGACTCCAGCTCGGTCAATATTTGTTCGAAACTTAACAATTTGGTCTCTAACTGTAGGAAACATTCTGATCTGCAATTTAAGATCAGAATTTTTTCTACAATTTGAGGCAGAATTTATAATTTTTGAACCAATAGTGACCGAGCTGGAGTCATTTTCCCTTCTTTCCAGAATGTCTTCTTCGCTTGGACAGACTATATAGTGTTATTCCAGTCTTAAATTATTAGACTATTAAAAAAAACTCTTAAGATACTAAAATAATTCTAAAATATAATCGTCTGTGTTATGTATTACTGTGCATAAGAATATACGTAACTTATTTTATTAGCTGTAAATCTAATATTTGTGGGAAATACTCTTAAAATAGAAGTATTCTATTAAGAGTAAGAATACTTCTTAAAATTGAAGTATTTTACTAACTTTTATTCCACTATTGGATTGTTATTTTTATTTGAAAATCTCCATTGTATATGCCATGAACGGCTTAGAAGTAATCCTAATGTTTTTGACTGAAGATCTTATATTTATCGGGGAATACTTTAAGATAATTGGAGGCACTTAACTAGTTATTATTCTAGTATTGGATTACTATATCTATTTCAAAATCTCCATTGTAAGCTATGATCGACTTAAAAGTAAACCT
Organism: Sogatella furcifera; assembly: GCA_017141385.1. Lineage (NCBI taxonomy): Eukaryota > Metazoa > Arthropoda > Insecta > Hemiptera > Delphacidae > Sogatella > Sogatella furcifera. The sequence continues at coordinate 1,418,544 of CM029559.1, read as the reverse complement.
AATTTTATTGACTGTAAACTTACTAGCCTAACTATTGGGAAACACTTTTAAGATAATAAGAGACTTTCTGCATTCTGCTAGTTATTCCAGTACCGGTATTGGATTACTATAATAACTCTGGTTGAAAGTATAAGTAGAATCTCTATAATTTATTTTATTTGATGGACTCTTTGCTTTGAAATAATTCTACAGTACAGTATTATTATCTAGAATTGTATAAAATTGAGTAACTTCATTTCGTTTTTGTGCAGACTGCTCCAAGTCTTTGTGATAATAAATTTATTCGTTTTTCACAGGAGAAACCGTGGAAGACGCAGAAGGAGAATCAGTAGAAACAGTAGAAGATGAAGAGGAAGAAGAAGAAGAAGAAGAAAGGGAGAAGGAATAACAACAAAAACAAGAATAAATAAATACTTTTTGATTAGTTGTGAAGGTGATATTGTGGTAGTTATCCATATTAAATGAAAAGACAAGACGTTGTCAAACAACTGATTTATTAATTAGAAAATTGAGGCTTTTAATAAATCAGTGGTTTGACAACGTCTTTTCTTTTCATTTGAATAAATTAATAGTTTAGATTTAGAAGATAGTTCTAATTTTCATTACTTTGTTATACTCCATTCATATTATTGAAACCTTTTCCCTATGCCGTGGTTCTGTGTATGACTGAACAGAATAATATTGAGATTGAATGAAACCTGTAATAACGAGATCAATATCTCGATATCGGTAATCGACTGTCCCCAATCAAATATCGATTCTGGTAGTAAATTGTAGCAGTTATTATTCATAGGGCCGGTTGCACGTTCGTTCTGTTAGTTTAATTGCCGTTATTTCACCGTGTCAAAGTGGAAAAACGTTCAAATGAATAAAGTATTGAAATGTGATAGTAGAAGCAAAATATTTGAATGTACTTATTCAAAATAGACATTAGAATCAATAATTATCTCATTATTGTATAAATTATTTATTTATTAAAACAAAAACATGATCTGGAAATTGCATGCTGATACAACTTAATTGTTGTCAGGTTGGTAGTACCACAAAAATCAAAAACATTCAGCTGCTATTGTTTTCAGATATTGAAAATTTAATCATCAGCTGATGGTTATTAGGTTAAAATTTTTAACGCCTCAAACTCTGGCCGATTAGTTTAGTACTGTGAAATTAGTATTCAATTCTAATTTAACAGCTGCTGACCTGTTAAATTTTTAAAAAAAACGCCATTGAAATTTTCCATTACCTCACTGATATCATTGCCTCAATGATAATAAATCTAAACTTGATTCATGAATTTAAAGGTTAGTAATATTTTTAGGCAATAAAATTTAATGTAAATGATGTGTCATCAAGTTTTGTAAATGAAACTATTGAAACTCTAAGGCTTTTTAATAATTCATATATTTCTATTCTCTATTTGAGTTGAGTTAGTTTGCCGTTGCTACAAGATGTCGTTATCTAGGCTAATCACGGCGTTAAAAGTTAACGAAGTTACGAACAACCGGCCCATAGACTGTTTGACTCACTGCAAGATCAATGAATACTATTGAGTACTATTATACTATTGTATTGAATACTAATGAATACAATGATCAATTGAGGAAATACTATTTAATGAAGTCCGTTTTTGTAGGACAACCCATTCTTTTCAAACTCAAATGCATCTACATTACGGTACATCTACAAAAATGCATCTATCGTATTTGAATTCATTTACGATAATATCATTCAATTCTTTCCCACTCCTCCTTCTTCTCCTCCTCTTCTTCTTCTCCTCCTCCTCCTCCTCCTCTTCCTCCTCATTTTACAACATTTCATTCTTCCACTTATTTTCATTGCATCTTGCTTGCATCCTCTACCATCTACAACACAGTGAAAGTATTACATAAAAACAACTTAAATCTTCGGTCTTACGTCCACTTCTTACCTACAACTTCTAGTTATCTAAGCTCATTTATCTCTCTTTCTCTCTCTCTCTCTCCCACTCTTTCGTCAACCTTTCTCTTATGTCTACCATACTTTCATTAGGAAGCAGGATATTATTGTTATTACACTATTAGAGTCCCACACACATTACCGTCCAAGCAAAGAAGACATTCTGGCAAGATGGGAAAATGACTCCAGCTCGGCCAATATTAATTCGAAAACTATAAATCTGGTCTCAAATTGTAGTAAACAATCTGCTCTACAATTTGAGATCAAATAATTAATTTTTGAAACAATATTGATCGAGTTGGTGGCATTTTACCAACTTGCCAGAATGTCTTCTTTGCTTGGACAGACTATTTGTAGTTAATAATATAAACAGTTATTACCTAAGATGAGATCGTTTTTATTTTCTCAGGGAACCAATTGCTAGATCTGTTCAATTTTTCTTTCTAGAGGATATAATATTTTTCCACTATTTTTCTACTAAGAATTCTTAGAAATATATAGAAATGACTAGAAAATTAAGTATAGAAATGTTTGGCTTAAAAATGTAAAGTGTAACTTGATATTCTGAAATAGTTTTATATATTTTTGGGTGTTATTCTGACTTTTAGATCAACCTACAAAATTCTAAATTATATAGTTTTCAACTTTTGACCGTGGAAATTTGTGAATATAGTGATAGTGTTTGATAATCTTGTAAATATAACCTCTTTTTTAATACCGTAATTATGTATCGAGATTTGGCAAAAGACGTTTTGGACTTTGTTGTCTGAGTTTTAACGCTTTATTGTAATTCATCTACGGAATAAATAAATGAATAAATTTATGATATAGATGACGCCAAAAAGTTGGACGTTTTCGTCTGCTCCTTGTGCTCTCCAACACCTGTTGTTGTCAATTATTCAAGTTGTCTTATTCGATTGTTGAATAGAGCATATTTTGAAGATAATTATTGTAATAATAATTAATTCGAATCTCAATTTATTGCTATATAAAATAGAGAAAGGACTTCAGCAACTGCAAATATTGACCAATGTACTGAATAGAAGGCGAGATCCATTGAATTATTGTCCCAAAGTTTCATTGTTGTGGTGTTTTTCGTCTTCATTTCTAATTTGTTCTAAGAATGTCCAAAATGTATACTTTAAGGTCACAATAAATATTATTTGAATTTTTCAAATACTATGAAAGGTTACAACTAGATTAACTCAACAGTTTCCAACAAAAAAAGTCAAATTTATTTATGTTATATTCATTTTTTGTTCAAACATTATTCGAAACGGGCTATAGTTTCAAGCAATTTTACAACAATGGACAGTGAAAACCTAGTTTTTATCACATTCATAATATTATTATGAATAAGATTATTCTCACTTTTAAGAATTCTGATACTCAAGTTTGAAATAAACCAGAGTAATCTTGGAAAAAATAAGAAAATGAATTTTATTGAATATTCAACGTGTCAAATATTATTGAATGGTTATACAAAAATTGACAATAAAAACATAACATTTTCACAAATTCTTGTACATAGAATTCATTTTCTTCGAATATTGATCAATAAAAATCTAAAAATAGAGGTGTAATCTTGAATGTTCTAAGAATGCTCCTAAAATTCATTCAAAAGGCATAAAATGTTCTCGAATTTATTATTCAATTGACAATGAAACATTCTTTTTATCATAAATTATTGTTAATAAATTCATAATCTACAAATATTGACCAGTTTTGAAGCTGATACACCTGAAATTTAAGCTTTTATCTTCAAAGTTCTAAAGTCTTGTATGGTATGTTTTTGAAGTGAGTCACGGTACAAGTACACCAATTTTATCGAATTTTAAATCAAATTGACAATAAAAGCGCACTTTTCATGATACATTTTCATAGATAAATTATTTCTCTACAAATATTGACAATTTTTGAAGCTGATACACCAGAAGTTAAGCTTTTATCTACAAAGTTCTAAAGTGTTGTATGGTATGTTTGTGAAGTCAGTCACGGTACTAGCACCTCAATGTAATCGAATTTTAGGTTAAATCGACAATGAAAGCATACTTTTCATCATGTATTCTTGTAGATAAATTCTTTCTCTACAAATATTGACCAGTTTTAACTCTAATACATCCGAAATAAAGCTGCTATAATAAAAGTTCTGTTGTCTTGTATGTTTTGAAGTCAGACACGATAACCTAATTTTATTGAATTTCAGGTCAAATTGACAATTAAAGCATACTTTTTATCACATATTCTTGTAGCTCAATTCATTCTCTACAAATTTCGACAAATACAAATTCAAATACGTTTGAAATAACGCTGTAATTTTTAAAATTCTGAGGGCATGTACAGATTCAAACGGTTTCTGGGAATCTAGTTACATTTTGTACCGCTAGATAGTGCGACCATCTCATTTTCTAAGGCGCTAGTTCCAATTTGTCTCACTAGCCAGCGTGAGCGTTCTATCTCTCAATTTCAACGTCTACTGCTCTGGCTTGGATTGTGTTTCAGTTCCAAGTTCTTACAAAATCCTGGAGCTCGAAAATTGTTGGTCTCTTCAGTTTTTCGCTTATAACTCGAAAACGGTACGTCGGAGCGGAATTTCGTTGAAGCTTTCTTGTAGATAATAAAATAATCTATCAGAAAACCTAGAATAAAATTTTCTAAGCTTATAAATGAACAAGAAAATTATCGGTAAATAATGATGTTACCAACTTTTTCACTTTTAAGCCGCGTTTACACCGGAATGTTAATAACATATAACTTTTATATAATATATAAGTCTATGTAGTAATACGTTATTCAAAAAAGTTATTAACATTCCGGCGTAACTTTCCATATTTCAGGTATTCATTTTTTCCATCTGCCGTGTTCAAACTAATATTTATTTGTCATGTTTCACATACAGGAACATACTCTACAAGTTCAATTCTAGGATTCTTTTCGTTCTCATTATAAGGTTCTAGAATTTACAAAAAAATTTAATAGTAAGGCCTAACGTTTAGAAATGCGATATCATAATAATATTATCAGTTGATTCAACATTAAAATTGATCATTCAAGTACTTTCAATAAGCCCCCACTTGTTGAAAAAATTAGAAGTTTGGAGAAAAAGAAGCAATATCTTCCACAATTTTCATCTCAATAACTTTGGCATTTCTAAACCTTTTTATTAAATTTATAGAAAATTTTGCACTATTTTGATGTAAGAAATCAGCCAGAGAATTTTGATAAATTTCTTCTGAAACATCCTGGAGATATAACTATAGAGCAGTCAATCCCAGGATAGCCTAAACATCATCATAATATTCAATAATATTATTTTAATACTCTCTGGTTCTGAGCCAATGTAAGTAACTTACACTACTGTAAAGTACGCCACTGTGCATATTATTATGTATTATGTCCAAGCAAAGAAGACATTCTGGCAAGATGGGAAAATGACTTCAGCTCGGTCAACATTGCTTCAAAAATTATCAATCTGGTCTCGAATTGTAGGAAACATTCTGCTCTACACTTTAAGATCTAATTTATAATTTTTGAACCAATAATGAACGAGCTAAAGTTATTCTTCCATCTTGCCAGAATGTCTTCTTTGCTTGGACTGATTGTACTGTACTTGTATTGGCCTCAGAACCAGAGAGTATTCAATCATTAGAATATATAGCTATATAGTTTATTCTCTAGTATACAGTATACATTAGTATATAGTCTATATAGGTATAGTGTATTCTCTCTGTATAGATCAAACCTACATCAAAGCGTTTAGTATTCCTGGAAACGAGCAGGTGTAGGCCTATATTTATTTGAATAACTGTGTTTCCTACAATTTGAGACCAAATTAATAATTTTAGAACCAATATTGATCGAGATGGAGACATTTTCCCATCTTGCCAGAATGTCTTCTTTGCTTAAACATAATACATAATGCATTTATTATATAAAGGCCATACTGCTTGGATCGAATAGTAATTAGTTCCTAGAAGCAATTATAAAGCAACCTACAATCGCTGGCGGCTCGTACCCACGGAACAGGTGAAGTGCCCGTATCTTTTACTGTACAGCACTTCACCTGTTTCGTGGACTCGAGCCGCCACTGCCTACAATTCGAGACCAATTTTATACCCAGCTGCACCGATCAAACAAATCGTTTTCCATCAATCATCATCATTAATAATTGAAATTACGAAAATTAAACTAAACATCATCATCATCATCATATTTAGCATCAGCATCTATTATTCTCATCATTTGCATCATATACTCTATCAATTGAATAATTATAATAAGAAGTGTGAATTCTGTATTATATTATTATTAGTCTATATTCCCCACATTCCAAGGCTGAATATTACTGTATTTTTCTACTTATGTTATCAAGTTCCATTATAATGCAGCTGAATTAAACATTTTTGTTCATTTTTTTAACTTGGAATCTCCAATATCAATAAATCAAGAACTTAAATTTCCAGTTCATTGAAATTAAACAGAAACCGAAATTTGGACAAACGGTAACCTAAAAATTCTGGAAATTATCGTAATCCACCCAAATTTAGGAATCCAAGAAGTTTTGTACGGATTCATATTTTTAATTCCCAGAAGAAGGGTATTTGTTTAGTACTGGAATAAATGAATAAATCTTTGAATTTGGCGGTTATTGGCAGCCATTACTGCCTACTTCCAAAATCTCCCACCAGATATCGCAGAGTCGCTGAGTTTACCAATACAATAACTACTTTGGTGTGTGGTGATGGTGAAAGTGTAATATTTGTAATATTAAAATATGTTCGTCTGTCTCCTGTTAATTACTTCTTAATAGTTTTATTTGACTGTAAATTATCAAAAGTTTGATAGAATCACACTTAAACGAACTAAATTGTTGATTGTGAGTGACTATTTCGAAAGTAACGAGGTTATTTTTGTCAGGGTCTCCACTCTACCATTACGTTTTCTAATGCCATACCCAAATTCTGTTGAAATTTCGTAAAATATCAATGTGTGATACATAATTTGTCAATGTTCTATCATCGTGTGTGTGAATCCAGTTACCAAATTTATCATTTCATTAAATTACAATAATTGTAGTTTCGATTTTTACAATGTGCTATCAAAGCATTACAAAGTATTGATGGTTTATGAGTGACATATTTTACAAGTTTCTTGATTGTAAGAGAGCTCCGGTGAAATTGTTCTACAACAAAAAAGGTGAGGAATTGTTTATCAAAATAGTGGAATAATATAATTTTGAATTAGAATTACATTTGGAATTTTTGTGATTGTTTTGAAAGGCTGTATCCACAACAACTTATTGCGTCTAATATCCTTTGAGATTTAAGCTTTTTAGTATAATAAAATCAAGACTATTGCAATACTTATTCAAACGGAATAATTCAGATGTAAATTAGTCCAATTCTTGAATGTTTCAACTACAAATGGCTTGGGTAAACATGGATCAGAATTATGTCTATGGTTACCACATAGGTTATGTTGTATTTGTAGCTGGTCATTTATGTAGATACTATGTGATTATATTATTCAATATGTGGCTAAATTAGGAAAAGAAGAAGTTTTGGGCAATAGCCTGTTTTTTCTTTCCTCATCTTGTATATTTGTACAAATATACAAGTTAAATGAAATTACCCCTTTAACCTCAAATTAGTGGTAACGTATTTACGCTTACAACATTTTCCAAGTGTCATTCAATAATACATATTATTGATTCATTAATGATTATTTGTAAAACTTAGCTAACAACAAAATGTTGGGCGGTTTTGTCTGCTTCTTGTGTGCTCCAACAGCTGATGTCAATTGGAATTGTCACTTAGCTATGCCTAGATAATGTTTTTGAAATCATAAGGGCCAATAGATGCATTGAATCATCTGTTACAGTAGTAGATTAAGTTACATCACGTACAAGAGACAGACAAGACCGTTTTTGTCGTTAGCTTTAACTTATCAAAATTTTAATCTAATAATGGAAATTGGAAAAGAATAACTTTTTGTTATTCTTTCCTTTATGTATTGTAATAAAATGAATAAATAAATAACTAGCCTATGTCATTTATAAGAGATTTCGCTTTTATATCTATAGATGTTGAAGTCGTATATCCAATCATTAGACCATTATTTTCAGAATAAAAACTTAATTCGTTACCTAATTATGTGTATTATTTCTTTGCCAGTCTATGCTTTTCAATGTATATCTTTACTGTATTTTGTGATTAATTTTGATGTCTTGTATTTTTCAGGTATGTTTTGAAATCTTCTCTAATCAGCTTCACAATGACAGAGTCTACTACATAAAAGTCATCGTTCATGTTATAATTTCAAGAAAATTAACACTTCATCACAATCAGGTTAGTTTTCAATGAACAAGGCGTTTATATCTTTATATCTATTGAATATATTTACCAACATTGGTTAATAAACAGTAATTTATATCATTTATAGTAAGATAATGATACACATGACAGTCATAGTGCTTTATAAATCATTAGGAACATTACTATTTATTAAATTACATGATTACCTATATTTAGATTATTTCCCGCGTTAATTATTACTGAAATGTTGATGATAATTTTACACAATGATGATGATGATGATGATGATGATGATGTTCGTACGAGATGACAGTCCTTATTAGTGCCTACTTCATCATCATTACTTAATTATAATCTTTGATTTACAATGAACTCACTATGATTACTTGATATTAATTTATAGCTTTTCTGCATTTGAGTTGCACTTAACACTAGTCTGTCCAAGCAAAGAAGACATTCTGGCAAGATGGGAAAATGACTCCAGCTCGGCCAATATTGGTTCGAAAATTATAAATTTCGTCTTAAATTGTAGAGAAGAATGTTTTATACAATTTAAAATTAAATCTATGATTGTTGAACCAATTTTGACTGAGATGGGAGTCATTTTCCTATCTTGCTAGAATGTCTTCTTCGCTTTAACAGAGTGTATTGTACTTACTATTTCTTGAACATTAGATAGGTATAGCCACAGGGGAGCTAAAACTCCTCTAAAACGTTTTGGAGCTGAAACTTGAGCTCCTCTGTGGTATAGCTGACGCCAACAAGTGGCAATTATCCGTCAATTATAATTCAAAAATTAAACATTTGATCTAAAATTGTAGATAAGAATGTATTCTACTATAATTTGAGACCAAATTTATAATTGTTGTACCAATATCGATCAAGCTGAAGTCATTTTCCCATCTTGCCAGAATGTCTTCTTTTTCAACCAATATCGACCAACCTAGAGTCATTTCCCCATCTTGCCAGAGGGTCTTCTTTGCTTGGACAGACTATAGTGTATTACAAGAAGTAGACGAACCAGCCTAACTTTTTGGCGTTATTCTTACCATTTATTTATTTATTTATGATAGCTAATGCCAAAAAGTCAAGCGGTTTTGTCTGCTCCTTGTGCGCTCCAACAGCTGATGTTGTCAATTAGTTATGTGTCATTAAGCTAGGCTCAGATGAAATTTTTCAAAAGAGACAATAGATGCCTTACATCAGCTGTTAGTAGCTTGCATCACGTACAAGAGATAGATGAAACCGCCTAGCTATTTGCTATAGAAAGTTTAATCTTCTCCAAAAGGATGATTCTACATTAGGAGCCTGTTCAGTAATAATTAGAAGTTACAGTACTTTTAAAAATGTTAGTTGCTTTTTGAGGAAAGGTTGTACTTACACTCTAAGGCGGGTATTACACTATAATAGTTCTATGACATATTTCTATTATCAAACATCTGTGAAGATGAAATATTACCGTGTAATGAACCAAAATGATCATATTCTAAGTCATATGTTCTCCTATCTTATTATATTCTTTGATAGTAGCAGCTACCTCGCTAGTAGCTAGCAGCTAGTAGCAGATACTAGTGGAGTAGCCTAGTGTTACAGGCTTAAGACTGGCATAATAAACAACATTAGCATGTTGTAGAAGAAGCAATAGAAGATATTGAGGCAAGATGGGAAATTGACTCCAGCTCGGTCAATATTCAATCAAATCCATCAAATATTTCTTTATTTTGACACAAAAGTACAAATTATAAATCACGGAACAAGTTCAATCAGAAAAAGAATACCATGAAAAGGTATATCAATAATGTTTCATTGACAGATAAAATTAAATAAATCAAATACCCTTTATAAACCTTAGAAGTATTCTTTTTACACAAAAAATTATTATTTGTATAAAATAATACTTCGAAAGTTTATAAAGGGTATTCAATTTATTTAATTTTATCCATCAATTATTTTAAATAGCCCTAAGTTAAAGTTTAATGTTCAATAATGTTTCATAACTATACAGAGCAAATGCTATAAATATGCAAAAATAAAAAAATACTACTTGCTAAATTATAAAATTTACTTCAAGTAGGAATATTGGTTATAAATAAATAATAATTTATTTCCTTAAAAACAAACAAAAAGCAAGCAAATGTAATGAGTACAATTTAAATTTAAATCCAGTTAGTGTTTAAAGAATAAAGTTTTATTATTATTATTTTTGAAATTAACCTACTCAACTATGGGAAGCCCATTTGCTAGAGTAGGTGTAAATTTTGGGTGGGGTGCGAATACTTTGGGTAAGTGAGCTCACATACTGTTAGAAATAATATTTTCTATGTGATGTCTTCCAGTTGTTATAATCCACTTTTTAACGACGGCTTTGAATTTTCTTGGGTGTTCTATCATCTTGATGTGTGCAGGAAGTAAATTGTGGATTTTTGGTGCTAGGTCGTTGCAGTGTAGGTTCAACAATTATGTAGAATGTTTCTACAATTTGAGACCCATTTTTGAACCAATATTGATCGAGCTGAAGTCATTTTCCCATCTTGCCAGAAAGTCTTCTTTGCTTGGACAATGTTGGCCACGAGAACTAACCTCATAATGTGTCACAGTTGCTATTCAGTAGCAGCTACCTTGCTTGTCGCTAGCAGCTAGTAGTAGCTACTAGTGAAGTAGCCTAGTGTGACACAGGCTTAAGACTGGCATAAATGCCATTAGCAAGATGCAAAAAAAATAGAAGACATTGGTGCAAGATGGGAAATGACTGTCAATATTGGTTCACCAATTATTATAGGTTTGGTCTTAAATTCTAGAGCAGAATGTTTTCTACAACTTTATAATTAAATTTCTTCTTTTGTCTTCATCCTACTTGAACTGTTGATGATAGTAAGCTTAAAAACTTAGTAGATACTAGTGACTTTTACTTTGACAACAGAACTCACGATTTTTATGCTTGTTGGACGCGTTTCGTGGCACTGAGCCACATCTTCAGCTGAAGATGTGGCTCAGTGCCACGAAACGCGTCCAACAAGCATAAAAATCGTGAGTTCTGTTGTCAAAGTGAAAGTCACTAGTATCTACTAAGTATTTAAGCTTACTTTTTATAATTAACTTTATAATTATTGAAGCATTATTGATCGAGCAAGTCATTTTGCAATCTTCTTGCCAGAATGTCTTCCTTGCTTGGATAGACCACACTAGCTATTCAGTAGCAGCTACCTAGCTAGTCGCTAGCAGCCAGTAGTGAAGTAGCCTAGTGTGACAGAGGCTTGAGGCTGGCATAAATGCCATTAGCAAGTTGTTAAAGAAGAGTTCATTTACCTTGTGAATAATACGTATGCTGTTCAAATTTGTGTATGAATAGCTACACTAACAAAGTGTGTTCTGTTCTCTATTGTTACTTATTTTCCTCTTCTCTTTTCTCTTTCTCTCCTGATCTTCCTTCTTCTCTAATTTTCTCTTCTTCTTCTTCTTCTTCCTCCTCCTCATTCTCCTCCTACTCCCAATTCTTCTTTATCTCATTCATGTTCAACGGTCAATTTTTTCAAAATTTTCGTCATCCGGTCTTCTTTCTCAACTTCATTCTCCTCCTGTTCCTCCTCATCCTTTTCCACTTCTCCCTCTTACTCATCCTGTTCCTTCACCTTTTTTCTTCTTTCCGTCCTCCGGCTCCTCCTTCCAATTTTTCTTGTTCTCTTAATTCTTTATCTTCTACTTTTTAATTTTTCACCTTCCCGTCTCCTCACTCTTTCTCATACCTTCTTCTCCTTTTCTCATTTTCATTTTCCTTCTCCTCCTCCTCTTCCTCCTTCTCCTCCTCCTCCTCCTCCTCCTCCTCCTCCTCCTCCTCCTCCTCCTCCTTCCTCGTCTCTTTCATCATCATCAACTTCTTCAAAATTTTCATCTATAGTCTGTTCAAGCAAAGAAGACTTTCTGGCAAGATGTGAAAATGACTCCAGCTCGGTCAATATTCGTTTAAAAATTATCGATTTTGTCTCAATCGTAGAAAACATTCTGATCTACAATTAAATATTTTTTGAACCAATATTGACCGAGCTGAAGTAATTTTCTCATCTTGCCAGGTTTCTTTGCTTGGACAGACTATGACCTGTCTTATTGCTCTTCCTCATCCTTCTCCTCCTTTCCTTCTTATTCTTCTTTTCTTCCACCTCCTCCTCTCGCAGTTGATCATGTTCCTCATCTTTTGAACAGTGCAAATTACTTACAAAAATAATTATTTCCATCCTCATTTCTTCTCTTTCTAGCTCTATAAATTCTCTTCCCCCTCTTTCTCCTTCTTCTTCTTCTTCTTCTTCTTCTTCTTCTTCTTCTTCTTCTTCTTCACACCTCTTTCTTCTTCCGTCTCGTTACCTTTCCATCACCTTTTGTCAGCAATGGAAACCTCGCAAAGTCAATATATTCAATATCATCAATTCGCTATTTACCCTCCCTTTTCATCTTATTCTCCCTCTTCTGTCATTGCTTTCTCTCTGTATTTTCCTCCTGCTTCATCCTCTTTTTCTTATTCTTCCTTTCTACTCTTTTGCATTGTTGTCCTTGAGACGTCCATACACACAATATGTTTCAGCGACTTTCAATAGAGAGACACATCATTATTCTTTTTGACATGTTATTAGCGGCATCTTTCTCCTCCTCTTCTTCAACTTTTCATCATCATCATTCTTCTTCTTCTTCTTCTTCTTCTTCTTCTTCTTCTTCTTCTTCTTCTTCTTCTTCTTCTTCTTCTTCTTCTTCCTTGATCATCCCTCTCCTTATTCGTCACTTTCAACTTTTTCATTTTTTATCCTTCAAGAATGTTGTATTAATGTACACCCTCATAATTCAGCTGATGCCAAATTGTTATTAGTTTTCATCTGCTCATTGTGCGCTCGAACAGCTGATGTTGTCAATTAGAGTTGTTGTTTAGCTATGACTAGATGATGATTTCGAAATCAAAAGAGTTACATCAGCTGTTGTAGTGGGTTACATTCCGTACAAGAGACAAACGATGCCGCCTAACTTTTTGAAACATTCATAGTCGATAGTTGAAGTAGGCTATCTAGTAGTTCTGTGAACAGTAGACCTCACGAAGTCACCCATGGATGGGACATTATTCATGAAGGGAATACTTAGTTATGTTGAGTTTCAAGTTTCATGAATTGCATGCTTTATTGAATGCAATTAATAATAAACTCGACAGCTGGTTCATCAAGAATAATTCTATAGTGTGAATTTTCCTATGTTCAGAAGTATAAATGTATAGTAATATTTTAGCATGGAGATAATTCCTTTTCCTTTCATAATATTATCCTTAAAATGCAATATTTCAAGAAACCTTACATATACATCGACGCGCAATTTCAAGAGGAACATTCCTGTCAAATTTCATCCGAATCTATTGCCGCGTTTTGTCGTAAATGCGGAACAAACAAAGAAACATGAAGAGAAATGTAAAATCGTCGTCTTGAATCTAGACCTCACTTACGTTCGGTCAATTAGCAAAAGTTTTAATGGAATTTGAGTAAGTCAATCAAACTTCAAACATGTCATAATCGGAAGTTGACTTAATGTGTCGATATCATATCGATATCATATCGTTATCTGTTGAGATTAATATCTATCGACTTTTAGAAGATACCACGATGCTGTGGAGCAACAGTAGAAAGATGAAGAAGTAGAATTAGAAGAAGAAGAAGAAGAAGAAATGATGATGAAGATAAAGAGTTCAATGACGCCATTAGATTTTAATTAACTTAATACTCTAATAATTATCGATTCAAGTTTACTTAAACATTGTGAGGTTTTCAATCTTCAATTGGTTGTTAAGGAAACTTCAGAGTCGATAGTTGAAATCTCGATAGTATCGATATAAATGTATCGACCTTTGGAAGAGTGCAATGACGTTATAAGATTTTACTTAATGTAATATTGTAAATGATACCTTCAGTTTTGTTAGAATTGATAAAGTTCATCATTGTTTAAACGTGTGCAATAACTTTCTATTCGATAGTTGCAGTATCGATAGATGTTTATCGACCATAGAAGAGTGCAATGACGTCATATTAATGCTACCTACCCAATTAGTGATCATTACATTGATAATTGCAGTTTAAATATCTGAGTTGGAAAGGTAACTTTTGTTACAATTGATCAATTTGATCAATTGACATCGTCCACGTGTACTATGACATCTTAGTCGATATAGTTGAGTCTCGATAGTATCGATACAAGTTTATCGACCTTCGCAGAGCAGTGCTATGACGTCAGAAGTCAGTTGTCATGGCAACGCTTTGATTGTTGTTGGCAAATGGAGAAATTCCACGCGTTGCATAGAGAGGAAAACAAAAATTTCCAATTTCCTATCAACCCTTGATTATAGATACACACGCAAATACACATTAGCTGGTTGTATTTTAGGATGTGTCACTGGCGGCACGTGCCCACGAAACAGGTGAAGTGCCCGTATATTTTACTGTACAGCACTTCACCTGTTTCGTAGGCACGAGCCGCCAGTGGGATGTGCTCATGGTTCAATTGCCTTACAATTTGTTTAATATAAGAAGATTCACACTATTATTCAATAAGATACGTAACACAATGATAATAATTGGAACAATAGAAATGAGGAGGTAAAAATTATATGCATTTCAGTTGATATAAAGCGTGCTGTACACGGGGTAAGTAGTGTCGGCCAGTTGAATATCCGTAGCCAATCACAGCCTTTGTCCTGTCATTGAGTCAAACAACAACAGCTATAATTCATTTATACTTTAATAAATGAAAAGACAAGATCTTTTGTTACCCTAGTTATTTCTAATGCTTCCAGATAATCCATAGTCAAGTTTGAACGACCAGATTCATTTCACTCAATACAACTCCACAAATCTAATTTAATCGTAATTTGTTAGTCAGATATTACAGTATTAGTTTATTTTGTTGTTGATAAATTGTAAATTGATAATTTTTGAACCAATATCGACCGAGTTGGTGTCAATTTCACATTCAGAGCAGAATATTTTCCACGATTTGAGGCCAATTCTATAATTGTTGAACTAATATTGATAGAGCTGGAGTCATTTTCCCATCTTGCCAGAATGTCTTCTTTGCTCTAATCAGAGACTATAACCCTCTATTAACTTGATGGTGTAAGAATATGAATGAATATGTACTCTAGCAAAGTTAACCCTCTGAGAATTCGATAGCAGAAATAAAAAACTATTTGAGGATAATAATAATAATAAATACTAATAATAAAATAGTATTTATTCGATAGTATTTTAGTATTCAATAGTATTTTTTAACTACACAAAATTCAACCCTTTATGAATTTAATAGTGTAATAATGCGAACTTTTACTCTAGCAAAGCTAACACCCTACAATCATTCTAACCCCCCTATGTATTTTATGATATGATAAGGTGAATTTGTTGTAGCAGAGTTTAACCCTCTACCAATTTGATAAGAGTTTCGTGAGGGGTTTGGAATTGATTATATCGATTTGACCTTGACGAAGGGGTTGATAACACGTTCCAAGGTCACGTGGAGGTCACACAGTTGAAGGACGGTCACCCTTGCCGTTCTAAAGTAAATTACAACAAAACTGGCGTACAGGGAATATCTGTTGACTGTTCTCAGCTCTGTCAGAACAGTCTGAAAGCGGTCTACGACAACGAAACTGTTTAGCCGAGGTCGTTGTCGATGTTACAAGCTATCGTAGACCGCTAGCCGACTGTCCTGACAGAGCTGAGGGTTGGTAACGTTCATTTGACATCCGCCAACCGTTTTGACGTCAGCTGTAATTGGCTGTGCATTGTTATTCCCGCGTAAACCGACGAATAAACGATCGATTTTTGATTCTCTCTCACTCTCTCTCTCTCTCTCTCTCTCTCTGTTTACTCTCTTTCTATTTCTCTTTCTCTGTGAGGTATTCTCTCCAAATTTTCGTATTCGTGTATTCGTCATGTGTTCTCCCATTTCCAGACATATTAGCAGCAAATAAGCAATGAATATAACCAAAAGAGAATAGAATATGCATTTTTTAATATTATATCCTCTCTTGATATGGCTGACGGCAAAAAGTTAGGCGGCTTCGTCTGTCTGTTGGACGTGATGTAACCTACTAACAGCTGATGTAAAGTATCTATTGTCGCATTTTATTTGAAAAACATCATCTATGCAAAGCTGCTAAATGACAACTCTAATTGACAACATCAGGTGTTGGAGCGCACAAGGAGCAGAAGAAACCGTCCAAATTCTACGCTATTTGAATTGTACTTGATTCCTATTGTCTGTCCAAGCGAAGAAGAGCCTCTAGCAAGATGGGGAAATAACTCTAGCTTGGTCAATATTCGTTAAAGAATTTTAAATTTGTTCATAATAGTGGATCAAATTGTTTCCTGCTATTTGATATCAAATTGATAATTTTTTAACCAATATTGACAGAGCTTGAGTCATTCTCCCATCTTTGGAAAGGTGGGAGATTATGGAGATCATCCCATCATTCTCCCATGTTAATGGAAAGGATATCCTTATTATCCTTTCCCAAGAATGGACATATATATTTCTAAACTTCGCCTTTTCAATTAGATAACTTACACTCCTTATTCATTTTGCAGAACCTCCAATTTAAAATTTGTATAAATTTTGCATTCATTACATCACCTTTTCCGTATTTTTACTAGAAGTCTCTATTTTGTGAAATTTATAGGATAATTTTTTTTACTCATTCATATTACAATGTATAATCTAAACCGAATTTTGTTATCTATTTGAATAAAGTAATCTAATCTAATCTAATCTTGCCAGAGGGTCTTCTTTGCTTGGACAGACTATACATACCATCAACTATAAATTGAGTGAAGTTATTCCCAGTACTGTAGAATTAAACTAGCCGGTTAAAGTTAATACTGTAGCCTAATCAAAGCTAAATACATATAATGGTATAATCTAAGCCAATCGTTAATATAACCCCTTATCATTTCCTCTGATTTCCTCTCCTTCTTCTTCTTCTTCTTCTTCTTCTTCTTCTTCTTCTTCTTCTTCTTCTTCTTCTTCTTCTTCTTCTTCTTCTTCTTCTTACTCTTCTTCTTCTTCTTCCACTTCTACTCTACTTCCTTTCCATCATCACCCTTTTTCAATTCGTTCTCCCCTCGGTTTATAGTTTCGGAGCGGCGCATGCTCACTACTCTCCTTCTCCTCCTCATCCTCCTCCTCCTCCTTCTCCTCCTCCTTCTCCTCCTCTTCTCCTCTCTCCTTCTCATCTCCTCTGAACTTCCTCTAGTCCTCCTCCTCGTCCTCCTCCTCTTCTGCTTTACAGGGCGCACCACTAAAAGCATTCATTGACCTGCCTCAATATCGGTTGCAGTGACTGTGATAAAGTCTGTCTTGCTCCTTCTTCTAGTTTTTATTATTTCTCCCCTTCTTCTTTTCCTTCTTCTTCCTGTGCTTCACCCTTCTTCCTCTTTTTTTTCATTAGTCTTTTTATTTTTACCATTCTTCTGATTCTAACCACTAAATTCATTTTTCCTCTGCCCTTCTTTTACTTGTTCTCTTCTTCTTGTTCTTCCCCTTCTTCTTTTCTTTTTTCTTCTTCCCCATTTCTCCTTTCTTTTATTTTCTCTTTTCCTTTCACTCTTCTGCCTAATTGTCTTATGTTATCTAGCTTACTGATTTTTTTCAAACGTCATCAAGTTTATTCTTATTTTTCTGCCTTTGTCTATTTTACTTGTTTGTTGTTTTGTTTGTGAGGGTGAAGCCCACATGAGCTACTTTTTAGGTAGTCGGGACCGACGGCTTATCGTCTCCTACGAAAGACGGGCTGGCCGTATTTATGACTGTGATTGTGCTATGGTCAAAAAGTGTTCCCCGCTTGATACGTTTTTCTTTACCCAATTCATTTTTTCCTGTCTCTTCTAATAGCTTCTAAAAAGTTAGGCGTTTCCGTACACCTCTTGTGCGCTCCAACAGCTGATATTGTCTGCAGAGTTTGAGAAACTGTACTTGTCCAGCTGTCACTACAGTCCATTCATG
Organism: Sogatella furcifera; assembly: GCA_017141385.1. Taxonomy (NCBI): domain Eukaryota; kingdom Metazoa; phylum Arthropoda; class Insecta; order Hemiptera; family Delphacidae; genus Sogatella; species Sogatella furcifera. The sequence continues at coordinate 1,400,281 of CM029559.1, read as the reverse complement.
ATGGTTTGAGACGAGATAAACAAAAGTTCTGCATGTGTTTGTGTGCGACTGGAGTGGCTTCGTTTTAGTCACGTCATAAATCCGAGCAATGCCGAAATCCCGAATTTTTTTTCTGGCAATTCAGAATAAGTATCTTCAAGTAATTTTTTTTATAGATATACACATTGGGAAATTGACTGTTTCGGTTGTCTCTCGACTGCATGAGCCTAAAATGAACAAACAATTATAGTAAAAGTTTTTGTGTCAATGCTTTGGTTACAGACCCCGACAACGAAATTCGGGATTTCGGCATTGCTGTCACTTGTTTAAGTCGTGGCTAAAACGAAGCCACTCCAGTCTAACACAGACACATGCAGAGCTCTCGTTTATCTCATCTCAAGCCATCGTGAATGGACTATAGTTCAAAAACATAGATTTTCTTGACAGACATGAGTTTGGATTGGGTTGGCGTTTGGAAGTTAAAACGTTTATGAATAATGCAAATATTATAATACACTATTATAATGCAATAATATAATATATTATAAAATTATAATGCAATATTATAATATGTAATAATACTCCATAGTTAGTATACTAAATCCTAAATCCCATATCGTTGATAATCTAAGTTGATACCTATGGTTGATAACACAAGTTGAAATCAATTGTTGATGAACTAAGTTGATAATAATAACTTAGTAGATAAGTTAAGATAAGTAGATAAGTTAAGAAGTAGGAGAAGACAACAAAAGGTAGACGAGAAAGATGAGAAAAAAGAGAATGCAAAGATTTAGAAAAGCAGAAAATGGATAGGAAAACAATGTTGATGAGAGACCGGTAGGAGGCGAAGGAGTGGCTAAATTAGGAAGTAGTTGAAAGATAATGAGAAGAAGTTGAAGAAGAATTGCAAGATAATGAGTGTGATGAAGGATTAGTGGTAGAAGAAGAAGAAGAAAAGAAGGAAACGAGAATAAGGATAAAGAGAATAAGACACAAAGAAGGATACTAAAAAAAAAAGACTAAGGAGAACTAGAAAAAAATATGATGGCATTTGAAAAAATTCAGTAGGTAGCAGAAAAAGAGCAAGAATTGGTAAAAGAAGAAGACGATAAAAAGAAAAGGAAGAAAAAGAAGGAGAAGAAGAAGATGAATTAGCTAAAGTGATGATATAAGGGAGAAGAAGTAGAAGGAGAAGAAGCCGCAGAAGGGTTGAAAAGGGGTGGTTTCAGTTGGGTTGGCATGACTGTTTATTTGTTGTCGTTTGGCGTCGTTGCCATGGCAACCGATGGTTGACAGCAGGGTGGTCGGGGGGGGGGGAGTGTCGAGTGGAGGGGGAATCAACACTTGTAGTGATTTTGCATTGAAGCACTTCTTACAACACACACTGTAAATAATACAAACTGCTGCTGGGGGTTTGTATTTCATAATAATTTGATTCTACTTTTTCTTCAAACTATACTTATGTTCTTCGAACTTTCTTTCTTTCTTCGTACTATACAGTATACTTCATGTTCTCCTTATTGTCTCAACCCTTCTAATACATGTCTTCTTCTACACCTACTTCTTCTTCTTCTTCTTCTTCTTCTTTTCTTTTTTACTTTTGCTCCTCGTCCTCCTCCTCCTCCACCACCTCATCCTCATCGTCCTACTTATTCTTCTTCTTCTTCATCTTCATCTTCGTCTCCATCTCCATTTTCTTCTTCAGTTCAGTTCTTCTTTTTCTTCTACATCAGCTGTTAGTTGGTTACAGCCCGTACAAGAGACAGACGAAACCGCCTATAAGTGTCTGGTGTCACCTATTATATTCCGATACTCCTTTCAAGTCCTCGACTTTTTCCTTCATAATATTATTACTATTTCTCGACACTATATTCTTCTTTCTATTATTCTTCTCTATTTTTATCTCCCTCATTTTCCTCTACCTCATTCTCTCCATCGCATTCGCACTACATTATTATTTCACGTCACCTTCTAATTCCATTCAAAGAAGAAGTAGGAGGATAAAAAGAAGGTGGAGAAGAAGAAGAAAAATTAGGATGAGAGAGAGAAGATGATGAAGCAGTCGGAGGAGGAGTAGAAGAAGAATGTTATTATGAAGAGGTAAGACAATAGTGAACAAGAAGAAGAAGATGCAAAAGAACAACAAATGAAAGAGAAGATAAAACAAATGGACCAAGAATCAAGAAGAGAGAGAAGTTAATAGGAGAATAAGAAGAAGAATTGGATGAGAAGGAAGAAGTAGAAGCGGTAGGGAGAATAGATAGGTCAATTGAAGGACGTTGCTATGGAGTATAAGGAGAAGAAGAAGAAGAAGAAGAAGAGAGACCAAGTTGCGTCTATGCTTGTAGAGTGGTTTCAAGTTTTCATCTTTTATTTTATTTTCTGTCTGTGGCCTTGGAATTCCGCAAGTCGTCGTCTTCTCTCTCTTTCTCTAATTCTCTCTCTCTCTCTCTTATATCAACCTATCTCTTCAGTTTTCATACTCTTGCAGGAATGGACATCCATGTGTTCAAACTTCGCCATCTTGAGTAGATACATCACAATGAATAGAATTAGAATATAATATATAATGGAAGAATTATTAGATATCGCAGCAATAAATTGAGATTCGAATTAATTATTATTGAATAGAATGGAATTACTTTCCTGATTTCATGACGTGGCGAAGTTTTCTTAGTTATGTCCACTCTACTACTTAACCATTCCACATTACATTGTTCCATAATTTCAAATTAAATCAAGTTGATACAGTAATCGAATTCAAAACCTTCTCTCTTCTGTATACCGTATATATAGAGGTGAACTATTATACAATGGCGGCTCGTGCCCACGAACCCGGTGAAGTGCTGCACAGTAAAAGATACGAACACTTCACCTGTTTCGTGGGTACGAGCCGCCAGTGCTATTATATACATATTATAACTGTTGGCTGACAACCACCTTACATTCTGTCGACCAATCGAAAGCCAGTTTTCGATAAAAACTTCGCCCTGAAATTTTTAACGGATTTCACAACTACTCAAAGAGAGAATCTTACCAGCCTGAATACATGAATAAATGTTATATTAGCACGAGATCGTCAATAGTAAATCAGTGTAATTTTCTGTGTATGATACACCATCCATCATTTTCTAAGACAGAACTCACGAAACACTGTCAACCAATAAGAAAAGAGTAGGCGGGGCATGAAGGCGTGTCCAAGTCAAATCTGAAACATCACCCGTCAACTGCTGCCACCTACTGGTTGAATTTGAAAACTTTTCTAACCGATGTATTCGGCCATTTTGATTGTAGGCGGAGCTTGGAGGCGTGTCCAATGAAAGTCAAAGCAAGTCACCAAGTTGCTACTGCCATCTGCTGGCTGTATTAGGCACTATTTCAATTGTTATTCAAGAAAGTTGGGTAGAGCAGTGGAAATGGCTGAAATCTTCAGAAAAATCTATGAGAAAAATGTGAACATGCAAGGCAGCTAGATTCATCTAGTTGGATTGCATTTGCATTCGTCTGGTAATGGGGGGTGGGGGGGCCCTGACGACACAAGACGTGAGACTTGCTCTAATGAAATTAGGGTCGAGGCTGTCACATGTTGAATCCCCCACATATTATTTAACTATTCACCCTAACCTTGTATTATAATAAAATTCGCAAGCACACCCCTTCACTGTCATAACTGGAAACACATTCTTCCCCTTCATGTTTTTCGTTTTCCACTTTGCATCCTTCTTCTTTCTATTCCATCTCCTCTTTTAGTGCATTTCATTCGAAAAAATGCACTATTGGTCTTGTCCTGACTAACAAAAATTTATGATGTGAAATTTTTTTAACACGTTTTCGAGCCCCTAGAACACGAATTTGATGTCTGTTCAAATTCATATATCTCTATATATTTATATATATACATACATATTAATATATTTATACAGAATATGTACAGATTCTTGTGAACACGATTACTCCCGAAGGGCTTGTCGGGGAGGGACCAAATTTTGCACAAAAATCATTAGTGTTAATATCTCGGTCGAGTTCGTTAACCAGCCATATTGGTTCAAGGGTAGGGGTTGAAATTAGGGGATGAAAGCTTAGAAAAATCACTACAAATCGACCAATTACTTGATCGTTTTGAAAATTGGTGTGTATAATACCCCAATTATGCCCTACAATTTGAGCCATCAACGAAAATAATCCAATAAAAAATGGCGGAGAAAATGGCGAATAATATGGCAAAAAATGGTGTTTTCATGGGTTTTTCGAAAACGGCACTTTTGAGTTCATACCCTAAATAGCTCATTATAAGTCATATAATTTGAGCTATCATAGAATTGCGTTTGAAATGCTCTTTTTCCAACCGCCAGCTGCCGGAGCGAATTTTTCTTGTTGCTATTCTCATTGGTCTTCGTTCTCTTACGAGTCTTCATTCACCCCTTCAGTGTCATAACTGGGAATCATATATTCTCCCTCTACTTGAATTTCCGCTTTTCGTTTCTCTTCTCTCTTACTGTTCATCGTTTCCCCTCTACTTGTTCTTCCCCTTTTTGCCTGCTTCTCTCTATTCTGCTTCCTCTTTTTCTAATTGTTTTCTTCTTTATTCTCTCATGAATCCTTCTTTTTTTTTGAATAAATAATTATAAATTCTTTTCGCAAGTTTCTTACCCTTCGACTTTGTATTACTTTGTATTCCTCGTTTACTTTTCCATATTTCTTCTATGTATCTTGTGTGTGAATAAATAAATTACATTGAAATTTTAAACAAATTCCTCCTCAAGCATTCGACAGCTCTAGGCAAAGCCGAAAACTGTCCTTCTCACAATTTATACACACAAACATAATGGTTATGTTATAATCAACACATATTTTCACCAATTTTCACACCAAAATGATTTTTTACCAAATATTCATTGATATAGCACTCAGTAAGACACTAATCAGCTATTCTATTTCAACTTTAATTGATACGAGTGGAATCAAAATGAGAAAAATTTTGAATTTTTTTTATGTATCCATCAAATACGTGGGGTTAGAACGTTGATACGTGCATCATTGTCAACTATTTTGCACCCCATATGTCAAAAGTTGTGATCAACCCTCTCCCCTAGACTAGACATCATCAAACTAGCCATTTGTCATCCTAGGATCCTAGGACATGTCTTAACACTCTACCGAATTCATGTCAGGCATTTTAGGTGGGACATGTTACATGTCAGTGTCATAAGATTTGATTCTGTCAATGTCATGAGATTTGATATGTCAATTGAAATTTTGTTCTGTCAATTGGTTGATGCGTCTTATGTGTCCTAACATGATATGAATCATGCCTGTTGATGTTGGGATGGAGTTTGAGTTTAAACAGAATGTGAATCATATTCTATTAATCTAGTACATTGTAGTTTAATTGAAGTTTGTGGTTTGAGTATCCCCAAGGGTATAGATGACGAGTATCTCTGAGGGTATAGATGACAGACGCCAAAAGGTTGGGCGGTTTCGTCTGTCTCTTGTACGTGATGTAGCCTACCAACAGCTGATGTAAAGCATCTATTGTCTATTTTGATTTCAAAAACATCATGCAGGCATAGCTCAATGACAAATCTGATTGACAACATCAGCTGCTGGAGCGTACAAGGAGCAGAGGAAACTGCTTATACTTGTGAGGTTTGATTCAAAATATCCCATGAGACGTGGTGGTCTACACGTCAATGCCATTATGCTGTTACGTTAATTTTCAATGTTAAATCTAGGTCTATAATGAGTTCTATGAAAGTTTGGAGTGAATCTCCTCCCACTAACATCCCAAGGGGAAGCAAAGAAGACCGTCTGGCAAGATGAGAGAATGACTCCAGCTCGGTCGATATTGGTTCAAAAATTATCAATTTGATATAAAATTTTAAGAAACAATTTGATCTACTATTATGACCAAATTTAAAATTCTTGAACGAATATTGACCAAGCTGGAGTCATTTTCAGACCTTGTTGTTATTCAGCTATGCCTATATATATATATATATTTTTTTCAAATCAAGAGACAATATAGATGTTCTACATCAGCTGTTAGTAGGTTATTTCATTGGAAACGTTTCTGGGAATCCAATGTATTGTCTCTCCTGATTCTAAAAACATAATCTAGGCATAGCTCAATGACAAATCTGATTGACAAAATCAGCTGTTGAAGCGTACAAGGAGCAGAGGACTTGATTTCAACTTGACGTATATACTTTACACATTCTTTTCGGTCTTGAATTAACTTTCTACTATAAGAATATATATATTTTTCAAATTTAAATCTTACAAATATCTCTCAACATCACTCACTATCACACGTTCATCTCCTCTGTGGTATTCCTTTGTCAGCAGCTATGGGAAGAAAAGGGAAATTTCGTCCCCTAAAAAGGGAAGTTCTGCCTCTAAATTTCCCTTTTCGTGGCCACACTGCCCGTATCAAATGTCGTCTTTGGCGGCACGATTGTTGTCAGCAGTCAGTCGGCGATCCGCCTTGATCGAGTTTAGTCGAAGTGAGGTTATGTCGCTCCGCGCATCTATAACTGTTACAGTGATTTGTAACTTAACAAAATAACGTATTGATAAGAATATTTTTAAACGTTAACTGTGTGCATGTGGAGGGAAGTGATTTTTTGACCTACTATGTCGAAAATAACGGTTCCAGTGGTGGTTATTTCCCGATGATATTGAATTGATAACAATATTTTGTGTCAAAATCTTTGTGTACAAGTATTATGGGAGTTTAAAAGTGTGAATAATGTCTAAAATAACTGTTCCAGTTGTGGTTACTTCCCAATATTATTAAATTGATGTCAATATCCGATGAAGTTTACTGTGAAATTGTGGTGTTTTCAAGTAATTAGTGACTAAGAATAACTGTACCAGTGATCTTATAAAAAATAATCAATTTATAGTCTATATTTGATTGAATATTTATCATAATCTATTATAGTGAGTGTCGAGTTTTTTCAAGAAATTTTAGTTACCATGGTTAATTTAATAAATTTAGAGTGTGGTTGATTTTAAAGCCAATAGTATTAAAAGCAAGTTTTTGCGGGTGGAAACTCTGGGAAAATTCATCATAAGGACTGAATTTTTTTTTGATAGTTGTAAAATTTCTCATCTATCGAAAAGTGTGTGTGAGTGTTCAGGGTAGGGAGTGAATACCATCAACATTTTCTCAAAAATTTCAAAATATTTCTAGTGTTTGATTTTTCAAAAGTGGAAGTGTACTTTCCTTCAATATTTTATAATGGATCTCCCTTGAAGAATCTCAAATCATAGTGAGTGATAAATTGTCAAATTTAGGAACATTTTGACGAAATTTTCAGTGGTTCTGTGTTAGTTTTTCTATTTAAAAATCTAATTTGATTAGAAATTCTATGAGTGGTGGTGTCAACAATACTTGGATTATAACAATACTATCAAGGAGGTGTTCATAAAAATGTGAGTATGAAATTTGTTTCCATTCAAATTTTATTGATGTCTTATTAGTTGAGTTCAGTGGTACTTTTGCTAAATCTCTTCGACTGGGAATTATTTAAAGGTATTGCTGCTAAAGTTGGGCGGTTTCGTCAGCTCCTTGTGCGCTCCAACAGCTGATGTTGTCAATTGGAGTTGTTATTTAGCTAGGCCTGAATGTTTTGGAAATCAAAAGAGAGCGCTGATGTGAAGCATCTACTGTCTCTATTGATTTCAAGAACGTCATTTCAATGACAACATCAGCTGTTAGAGGGCATAAGGAGCAGACAAAATTGTCTAGCCATAATTTTTTCCTGAAATTATACACCTTTTAAAGATTGAAGAATCCATTCTAAATAGTTTAGTCTACTGGGAATAATCACTCCCCCCATTACCCATAAATAACCCCGAAAGTTTACACACACTATCCTAAGAAGAGCACATTTGGGAACGATCCTCAGCAAAAAATCTAATAATAATTGTCATCCAGATTGATAGCCCCCAGATAGGTTAAGGTTGAGTGGTGAAAAGGACTTCCTAGTCCTAACTCCGCCTAACAAAGGATATTTTTTTCATTTTCATTTCATTTCATATCCCTGTTGAAATGCATTCAATTTATACTATTATAATAAACATTTTTTCAATAATTTAATCATCTCTGATGATTTTATCAACAAGAAAGTTCCAACTCCTTATGGTCTAATATTGTTTGTTCTACTATCTCATTATATTAATGGAATTATGTAAAGTATGAGTTATTGAGAAGTAGGTCTATGATAAGAAACAATAAATGAATGAATGAATCGATTTATTTTCAAATAGGAGTAAAGCTGAGTAGCTTTTTTCTCACTCATATTCACAGAAATACATTCTTATCTACATAGATAGAGAAAAAAAATTGAAGACTATAAATACAATACATCTTTTATTTGTTTATTATTTGTTGTTACAATTGCGACTTATATAAAGTATTTTAAGCAAAGGTGATAAGTGGATGATGATGTTTAGGCTACATAGTGAATTGATAACATAAAAAACATTTTCAAGTCAAGCCGTATCAATTTTAATAAACTTAATATATTATGAGCAATTCATGGCGATCAAAGACGGTTTGTTTTACTTATTGTTGTAATAGGTTTGGAAACACCCATTGCAGAAAATGAAAGAGTTTTACATAATTTTCAAACAATTCAGGGCATTATATACATCGATTAAATTAAGATGAAGTTATTAAACTGCATACACAAATACGTTAAATATTAAGTTTGGATTATCATAATGAACTAAGTACTGTATAACTACAAAACTAAGATTGAAGGTAAAATGAAGATGAAAAAGAGGGAGCAAGATCTGTAGTAGCGGTAGTAGTAGACTAAAGAGCAAGGAGAAGAAGATGAAGAAGAAGAAGAAGAAGAAAAAATAAGAAGAAAAATAAGAAGAAGAAGAAGTAGAAGAAGAAGAGGGTCATGATGGTACAATAAAGAGTATTGGGAACGCCCTTGAGATATCAACCCTCCCCCTTCCCCTACCACTAATTCTCTCTCACTCCCTCTTATCACTTCTTCCTCCTCACACTCTGTCTAGTAGTTCAACAGAATGAGAGGAAAAGAGAAGAATATAGAAGGGAATACGAGAACTGAAGCAGAGTGAGTGAGAAGGTAGATACACAGTCTGTCCAAGCAAAGAAGACCCTCTGGCAAGATGGGAAAATGACTCCAGCTCGGTTAATATTGTTTGGAAAATTATAAATTTGATCGGAAATTGTTGGAAACATTGTGATCTACAATTTGAGACCAAATTGATAACTATTGAACCAATATTGACCGAGCTGGAGTCATTCTCCCATCTTGCCGGAATGTCTGTTTTGCTTGGACAGACTGTTGAGAGAGAAAGTGTGAGACAGAGTGAGAGAAAGAGTTTGACCTCGTGTCAGTTTTGGAGTAGGAGAGAGAGAGAGAGAGGGAGAGAGTTTAACAGCCTACTCTACGAAAATTGGGGTCACAGCCGAATTTTATTCCAACGAATTTGGGAGATGGTGGAGGAGGAGGTGGAAAAGAAGAAGAAGAAGAAGAGGAGGGGTTGGTGGAGAAGGAGGAGAGGAGGAGGAGGAATAGGTGGAGGAGGTGGTGGAGGAGTGTAAGACGAGGAGGAGTTGGAGTGACACGCAGTCGAATTCTATTCTTGAAAGAGTTCAAGTTGTTTCTGATTCAGGTGTCTTATCGATGCTGTCATATCAATGCTTTAAATAACTCGATCAAATTTTTCATTATTTTTATAATTATTGAATTTCTTTCTTAAGGGGTGGCCGTAGGTGGTGCCACCTCGCTGACATAACCAATTTCTATATTGGGAAACAAATTGATGATTGTTGGTTTATAATAATTTTCAATTTAAAATAGTTTTCATCGAATTTCATCTTTCAATAGTCTGTCCAAGCAAAGAAGACATTCCCGGCAAGATGGGAAAATGACTTCAGCTCGGTCACTATTGTTTCAACAATCTAAGCGGTACAACAATTATCAATTTGGTTTCAAATTTTAGAGAAAATTCTGATCATAGTTTAATCAGTGCTGAGGCCAAGACGTTGGGCGCACTCTGTCTGTCTCTTGTACGTGATGTAACAACCTACTAACAGCTGATGTGATGTAAAGCATCTATCGTTTGTTTTGATTTCAAAAAACTTCATCTAGGCAAAAATGTGAGGCAGTAATAGAATTATTGTACGTGATCCAACACCTGATAAAAAGTATTTATTGTCTCAATAATAAGAAAACTTAGATTTTGTCAAATTGCACTAATTTATTATAGAAGCTTACAGAACCAGGTTTCACATTTTCAACCAATGCATCTTCAGCCTCAGAAGGCTACAGCTGAAGGTGCATTGGTAAAATGTGAAGCCTGGATCTGTAAGCTTTTATAATAAATATTTTGTGGAATTTGACAAAATCTAAGTTTTCTTATCATGGAGAGATTTCACAATCAATATTCTATCAATTTTTTTGTCTCTTCTGGTTTCTAAACCATCATCAAGGCAAAGCTAGGCGACAACTCTAGTTGACAACATCAGCTGTTGGAGCACACATGAAGCAGATGAAGCTGTTGGAGCACACATGAAGTAGATGAGAACGCAACAATTCAGCCAAATCATTGTTGGAGTTATCGTTCTTTGAATGTGATCTATGATACTACCGAGGATAACACAGAATAAAAGTTGATACTGTATGAGACATTTCACTGTTACGATATGCTTACTGTGCACGCCAACAGCTGATGTTGTCATTCAGAGTTGCCATTCAGCTATTCGCAGGTGATGTTTTTGAAATGAAAAGAGACAATAGATGCTTTAAATCAACTGTTACTAGGTTACATCACATCACGTACAAGAGATGTACTAACACGTACTCGTATAGTCTGTCCAAGCAAAGAAGACCCTCGGGCAAGATGAGAAAATGACTCCAGGCCGGTCAATATTGTTTCAAAGATTGTTGATTTGGTCTCAATCGTAGGAAACATTCTGATCTACAATTTGAGATCAAATCAATCATTCTTGAACCAATATTGAACGAGATGGAGTCATTCTCCCATCTTGCCAGAGGGTCTGCTTTGCTCAGACAGACTATACACCTCTAGGCATAAACATCATGTAGGCATAGTTGAATGAAAACTCCAATCGACAAAATCAGCTGTTGGAGCGCACAAGTAGCAGACGGAATAACCGCCTAACTTTTTGGCGTTAGCTACAGCTTGCTATATCGGTCATTCCCTGTTTACCTCCTCTTCTTTCCCTGACTGATCATCCTCCTCCTCCTCCTCCTCCTCCTCCTCCTCCTCCTCCTCCCCCTCCTCCTCTCACTGACTCACCGTCCTCTTCCTTCTCCTCCTTCTCCTCCTCCCACTCCGCCCTACATTCCCTGGCACTTTTCAAAATGAGGTCACGAACCCCGGGGATGGATGCAAGTTTTGAGAGAGAGGTACATGGTGGGAGAGAGAGAGAGAAAGAGTGAGACAGAGAGAGAGAGAGTGAGTGAGACAGAGAGAGAGAGAGGGACAGAGAGAGATTGAGAGAGAGTGTGTCTAGAGAAATTAATGTTTGAAGAAACTAGAGGGAGAGATTCAGATTGAGATTCATCCACTGCATTCATGTAGATTATTAATTTTTATTCACAATAATTGACATTAATACACAATAATGGAAAGAAAAGGTATGCTTGAGCCCTTGCTATTTTCTTTTCGAGTCCAAAATGATAGAAATAAATCAATATTTATTACCAAAATAATTGAACAAATTTTACAAAAATTAATAATTTTAATAAGAAAGAGTTAGAAATTAATAAGAAAGTTTTCTTACACATTGACAAACTGAAAATTAAAATATTTCACACTTTCTAAGCGATAATAGTTATCATTGGCGTTACAAGCAAAACGTAGCTCAAGCATAAACTACGATATCGATCGGCTTAAATGCTATATTATAATGGAAATTGAAAAATAAGTTCAATTACAAGTTTGCTTGAGTTCCTGAGTATATTTATTTATTTATTAGATACATGACAATTATACTGATAGGTGAAAACACAGACATGAGTGTCCAAATCGTCTTCGCTCCTAATTTGGATGAAAATATTAGAAAAGGTTATCTTCAAACTCACTATTTCAAAATCACAAATTTCCACTCCCGAATATAGACAAGCTATGAATTATCAATTTAGAATTTCGAACTGTTAATATTTCAGTAAAAAACACCAAAAATATATGATAAATTATTCGGAAATATCAAATTTCACTTGAAATTTCTAAGCCAAGAATTCTTAGGCAATATAGTTTGGAAACTTAGGAATGACTCAGTAAATATAGAATTCAATAAATGTTATCGCTGGTAAAATTTGTGCTGAATGCACATGAAAAGGCGAAGTTTTGACAGAAAAATGTCCATGCTTGGAGAGGAATGTTCAAGGACATCGCTCACATGAAGAAGAAGAAGAAGATGAAAAGGAGGAATTTCGGAAACTAGGGATTGGTGATGAAATAAGATAAGTGTGAGGAGGAATAGGATGAGGTGGAATGGAGCAGTAGGAGGAGGAAGAGGAGGAGAATGAGGAAAAGAGGATGAGGAGGAGGAGGAGGAATTTGTAAAACTGGGTCACGACGCCACCAGCTGAATTCAACTCGCTACGAAAGAGTGGTGGGGGTAAGGGACGAATTTGAAGGGAATGGGAGAGATAGGAAGGGGAATGTAGAGCAGAAAACCGGGAGAGAAGGGATGAATTTGTAGGTATAGTTTGTCCAAGCAAAGAAGACCCTCTGGCAAGATGGAAGAATGACTCCAGCTCGATCAATAATGCTTCAAAAATATGAAATTTGGTCTCAAATTGTAGGAAACATTCTGCTCTACAATTTGAGACCAAATTGTTAATTTTTGAACCAATGCTGACCGAACTGGAGTCATTTTCCCATCTTGCCAGAATGTCTTCTTTGCTTGGACAGACTATACCACGGCACTTACAACAATAGGTTCCAAGCTGTTTTGTTACATTTCGTGTGTTTCGTTTCACCTACTTCAATGTACCTAACCCTGTATCACTCGTTTGAAGCAAACGCTTTGTTGGGTTTCATCCCATCTTCTGTGATTGTGGGTTAAGTGGAAGAGGGGGCTTGCTTGCCTCAACTTCGCCCACAAAACTTTTGTAAAGTATTTACAAAATGTAAATAAAGGCATTTATCTATCTATATATCTATCTATTGTATCCCAAGTGAATAGAGAAGATAAATTTCAAAGAATTTTGTTTCTAAAAGCTATAACAAGGTACTAGGCTAATACGGTAGATAGTCTATGGAATAAGCTACCAAAATTAATTTCAAACTTGTCAATATGGGATTGTACATTTCAATCATCTTTAATACCTTCTGATTATAAACCAATTGAAATACAGTACTGCAATTCCAGATTAAAGTCACAATATATCTAGTACTGCAGTTATTAGAACCTTTTTCAAATCTAAGTGATATTCACCCAAATTTGTTGTGATATTTTTCTTTTTGGATTGAGCAGGTGTATGAATCACATTGTGGGCGGAGCTTATATTCTACAACACTGTTTTGCTCCTCCTCCTTCTCCACCAGCTCCTCCTCCTCATCCTCCTCTCTTGCTACTCCTCCTCCAGCAATTCCTCCTCCTCCTCATTCAACATCTGCTTCTCTACCACAACCACCTCTTCTTTTCCTCCTATTACCCCTCTCCCCCTCACCCTTACAAGTGCTTCACCTTCTCTCTCCCTTTCTCCTCCTCCTGTTCCTCTTCTCTCCCTTTTTATCCTCATCCTCCTCCTCCTCCACCTACTCCTCCTCCTCTACCACCTTCTCCAACTCCTCCTCTACCTCCTATTCATCCCCCTCCTACTCCTCAGTGCTCCCACCCACACAACACAGCCAGCCAAAATCAATAGAGCTCGCCGACCTAAAACGTAGTAGTAGAACGTAGAATGTGTGAGAGAGAGAGAGTGGGAGGGAACTGCATTCAACCTGAATGAGTGCAAGAGAGAGGGAGATAGTCAGTCGACAAGCATTGACCTCATTCTATTATTAGGGCGCACTCACACTCAGACGCCAGGCGACCTTTCGACAGTCTGTCAAAGCCAACAAGACATTCTGGCAAGATGGGAAAATGACTACACCTCCGTCAATATTGGTTCAAAAGTTGTGCATGTGGCCTTAAATTGTAGAAAACATTCTGATCTACAATTTGGAACAAAATTGGTAATTTTTGAACCAATATTGACCTAGTTTGAGTAGTTTTCCCATCTTGCCAGAGGGTCTTCTTTGCTCGAAGAGACTACAAGCTACGTGTAAGGGGAGAAGATCCCTAGTTGTGATGGAGTTTGAATTGAACGGCGTGTCTTCCCAGCTTTCGCAAACTGTGTATTATTTGGTGTACTGCAGACACTCAGTTAGAAGCTCTATGACCTTTGTAGCGAGTCTGTGTTCTATTATTGCTAGCCTATTAGTGACTAATCGTACGAGGGTTGTTTCAAAAGTAGAGGTTAATTTGGGGAAAGATTCTAGGATCAGCTGTGATGATACACAGTGAACTATGAAGGAAAAGTGTGACCAAGCAAAGATGCCATATATTTAGAAAAATATTTGAAAAAACTAAAATAAAAATAAATTCAACCGAAACGGTACAGAAAATGAACGTTTATTGTATACGTACTGAGATTTCATAAATTTGTCATTTTTGGGATGAAAACTACATCACCAAAAACATTGGAAAGGACCACTTCTCTCTCTCTCTCTATCTCTCTCTTTCTCTTTCTAGTTTTCTGAAGCCGGTTTCCTGAAAGCAAACCAGACGCCGCCGTGATTATATTTTCTTTCACATAATTAGAAGACAAGGAACAAACCAGGCATAGCAAGGCAGTAGTCTGCCCAAGCAAGGAAGACATTCTGACAAGATGGGAGAATGACTCCAGCTCTGTCAATATTGGTTCAAGAATTATAAACTTGGTCTCAAATTGTAGAGCAGAATGTGTTCTACAGTTTGAGACCAAATTCATATGATTTTTGAACCAATATTGACCGAGCTAGAGTCATTCTCCCATCTTGCCAGAATGTCTACCGTGCTTGGACAGACTGTAGGTTACGTTCAAGCGGAGAAGATCCCTAGTTGTGATGTAGTTTACATTGTGACGGCGTGTCTTCCCAGGACAGACAGACTGTAACTGCACACTCCACTGACTGCTCCAAGGTGTTGCATAATGTAGAAATAAGGCAGGTTTTCACTTTTCAAACCTTAACTGCGAGATGATTGCACCTTACAGTGAGTTGGTTTGCCTAGGTTACATGAATCAAGTTAACTTTAGCAAGTAGATGCTGATTCGATTGAATGTCCATGGATACTTGAATACACAGTTCATGAGCATGATCATGGGATCATGGGATCATGATCATCATCAGGATCATGAGCATGATCATAGCTTCCTTTAATAGAAGGCCATGCCCTAATAATATGGCAACGTCGCCCCGTATTAACAGTCTTCTCATACGAAAGCATTAAGTACATATACAAATCATGCATGTTGACTTGTGTTTTCTCTCTTTGAGCATAATTTCCATGAAAAACGTTCATGTACTCTTCGTATAGAATTCCTTTTGTGTTTTTTGTAATAGGTTGTGATAGAGATTAGCAAGAAAGATTAAGAATAGACAGTTATTTATTGAAATAGCTTATGATTTGCAGCATGTCAAATGGGAGAACGCACACAAGAAACGCATACATTAGAACAGCTGATTGGAAAATGATTTTAATGCTTTTAAATGAACCCAATTTCCTACTCTACACAGTTGTCAATTTTTAGGGCATGGCCTTCTATTAAAGGAAGCTATGGCATGATGCCTTGTAGATTGATGGAATTATGTCGTTAAGATCTTTTTAAATAATGTCATTGTGATGTGGATATTTGAACTCACATGAATTATCATCTGATCAGCTGATCATCTATCATATTATCAGCTGATCATCATCAGCTGACAATCAGCTTCTAGATTTTTAATAACGTTTCTTGTACGATGATTAAACGTCAGACGATCACTTAAAACGAGATAAACAAACATTTTGCGTGTGTGTGCGTGTAAAGGCCCGTATCGACATTGCGAGGCATGTGCCGCGAATGCTTCAAGGTAAGTTGTTACTGGTGCGACTGGAACGCAGTCGATCAGCTGTGGCCATTCCCAACTCTTGATTTATCCTTTAGCTTTAATAACAAGAGTTGTGTTTGTCTACTTCACTCTACAGTATGGCTGTGTATTCTAGTAGTCGTGGTAAAGTCCGTCTACAAGTGGTTAAGCATTGGAGTGGACATTACAGTCCGAACTTCGCCACGTCACTAGAATAAAGCAGTCTTCCATTCTCAAGTTGCCGCACGTAGATTTGTCAATATTTGGAACGAATTCAATACATAGCTGACGCACAGAAGTTGGGCAATTCCGTATGTTACTTTTACTCGATGTAACCTACTAATAGCTGATGTGAAGCATCTATTGTCTTTTTATTTAAAAAACACATCTAGGCATAACCAAATGACAACTCTGACAAAATCGACTGCTTGAGCGCAATGTTTTATTAATAATGCAGAATACAAATTGATGAAAATTCATTAAATAGTATAATGAATATT
This sequence comes from Sogatella furcifera, assembly GCA_017141385.1. Classification (NCBI taxonomy): domain Eukaryota; kingdom Metazoa; phylum Arthropoda; class Insecta; order Hemiptera; family Delphacidae; genus Sogatella; species Sogatella furcifera. The sequence continues at coordinate 1,383,677 of CM029559.1, read as the reverse complement.
ATACTTAATGAATAGTTTAATGAATATTCATTAAATATAAATGGCATAATTTCTTGGAAAATAGGGGTGAATTTAAGTATTGAATAGGCCTTCAGGTCAGTCATTTCTTAATTCCAGTCAACTTCCATAGGGTCAATTTATAACTACTCACGAACTTCTTTTAACGTTTTTTAGGGGTAGTTGCGGAAATATCCGTGAGAGGTCATTGGTCAGTAGAAACACATTGAGAGGGTCAAAGGTCATTCCAACCCTTTCTCTTCTTTATTTTTTCTTCTTCTTCATCACCCTCTTCCTTTTCCTCCCCTTCTAACTGAGGGTCAACACGTCACCGCTTATTTATCAATCATTGGAACAATTTCTTGAAACACGCAATGGAGAGAAGCTAGAGCTAGTTACAGTTTGTCCAAGCAAAGAAGACATTCTGGCAAGATGGGAAAATCACTGCAGCTCGGTCAGTAGTGGTTGAAAACTTATCAAAGTGGTCTCAAATTGTAGGAAACGATTTGGTCTGCAATTTGAGATAGAATTTATGATTTTTGAAGCAATATTGAACGAGCTGGAGTCATTTTCACATCTTGCCAGAATGTCTTGTTCGTTCGAGCTGTAGACTGATATTACGGTATACATGACTGAAAAATCAGCCTTTCTAAAAGCTTAAGGCTACAACTGATTTTCTTTCATTTTAAGAAGATACGGAATACTATCAAATTTGACACGTAATACCGTAAATAGGTCACAAGACTGTGCACTAATAAAAGTTGAAAAAAAGTAAAAGTGGAAGTTATAAGTATTTACTAAGTTTTAAGCTTATTATAATGAAAATAATTGAAAAGGGTTTTGCAATTCTCATCTCTATATAAAAGCGAAATGGCACTGATTCATTCATTCATTCATCACCAGAACTAAAAATCCACTGAACCGAATGCGTTCAAATTTTCAACGACCGATCGCTACGTGAATGGGGTAATCTCAAGATCAAAATCAGATCTCTCGATCTCTCAGATCTCTCGATCGACCTCACTTGAAACAAGTGCGATCTGATCTGCGGATCTTGATCTGCGCAGACAAATCGCTACGTGAGTGGTGTGATTTGCAGATCTTCTGACAGATTTCTTCCCCCACTACCATATTTTCAGTCTCCGCGTGACTCACCCACCCCATGATTGAGCCTGTGCTTTCAATTTTTGCCGTAAGAGAGAGAGAGCCACTTGAGCTCTCTTGATCGAGAGACCGATCGCTACGTGAGTGGGGAGATCGCAGATGCGACCAAATCTCAGAGCCAATTTCGATCGATCTTCGAAGACCAAATCGCTGCGAACGATCGTAGCTTTTTTGCATTTGATTGTTAAATTAATTAAATGAAATGAGAATATTCTTTATAAGGCGGAGTTGGGACTAGGAAGTCCTTTCTACCACTCAACCTCACCTTGTTTTGTATCACTAGTGATACCAGATGTTTTAATATCAAATCTTTATCAATTTAATTAAAAATGTTCAAACTTATTATAGCTGTCAACAATAAGTTGTGCTATTTCATCTGTCTCTTGTACGTGATGTAACCTACTACTAACAGCTGATTTGCAGCACTTATTGTTCCTTTTGATTTAGAAAACACACTGGCGGCTCGTGCCTACGAAACAGGTGAAGTGCTGTACAGTAAAAGATACGGGCACTTCACCTGTTTGGTGGGTACGAGCCGCCAGTGCGAAAAAATCGTCTAGACATGGATAAATGACAACTCTAATAATAAAAATAAGCTGTTAAAGCGCACAAAGAGCAGACGAAACCGCCTCACTTGATGACGTCAGCAATACCTATAGCTCAATTCTCAATACAATAGATAAAAAAAAGATAGATTTTCAAGTAAGTGTGCTAGCTTTCGAGTGTATGATAAGACGATAATCGTATGAGAGTATTTTCGGCTAGTTCTCAATGCCAACTCACTACTATACATACAGTTCTCGTTTCTATCAACTTCTTCTTCTTCTTCTTCTTCTTCTTCTTCTTCTTCTTATTTCTTTCCTCTTTATTATTCTTCTCCCCTAACTAGGTCACTCACCGTATTCATTTCAAAGTGTTGCTTCACACACGTTCTTGATCTCCCTAATCTTCTTTTTCTTTCTTTCTTCTTCTCTTTCTATCTCTTTCTCACATTTCTCTCCTTCTATTGGTCACACACTATTCTCCCCGTCTTCTATTTCTCTTCCACCTTCTTTGCTAACATCCGTCTGTAGTTGTACTTGTGTTTCTTTAAACCATAAATTTATGCAAGTACATTAATTTTTCTTTGAATATTGTTTTCTCTTACAATCATTTCTCTTCTTCTGTTGTTTCCAACTTCTTTCTTTTAACTTCTTTTTCTACATTTATTCTGTGTACTTCTTCTTTTTTTCTACGTCTGTATCAATAATTGTCTTTCCTTTAACCTCGTTTCTATGCTATTTTATTAACCGTTCTTACATTTTTTACTTTCTTCCATTTTCTTTTACCTTTTTCCATTTCTCTTCTCCAATTGCTTACACTGTATTCTCCCCCTCTTCTTTATCCATACATATTCTCCTTTTTTTCTAGGTATTTATGTCTCTTAATTCTCCATTCTATGCAATGTTTTTCAAATTTTCTTTCAATTTTGTTTCAGAAGTCACGCTGTCTTCAAAACGTCTCCACAAGTTATCAGGTAAAAAATTTGAAAATCATCAAGTTTCTATTAATCTGTTATCGATATATGAATATTTGTTTGAGAGAATACAATATATTCAATGCACAAAAACACAGACAAGTGCAGAACAGCTAATACTGATTTAAAATTACCTTAAGGTAGCCTATAACTATAAGCTGATGTTAAACCTACTAACAGTGGTAATGCTGGAGGACCTAAAGGTTGTTTTTTGGAGAATCATTTTGGGTATACTCTTGAGTCCTTATCAGGACTGTTAAGGAAGGGGTAATTATATAAAAAACAGCTGATGTATAGCATCTATTGCCTCTTTTCAATTCAGAAAACATCAATAATTGATAAGAAGAAGAAGAAGAAGAAGAAGAAGAAGAAGAAGAAGGAGGAGGAGGAGAAGATCAAAATTAGATGAAAAAAAAAGAATCTTTGTGGTTTGGACAGATGTAGTAAACATCAAATAAGACGTAAGCAACATGAAAACTAGAAAAAAAACAGAAAAAAATATTTAAAGAGTAAATAATGCCCCCAATTTGCCAAGGCTTGCTAGATTTTATTTCTAAAAAAAATCGATCTTCTAAACTGTCTGCAAGATTAATTTTCAACTGAGTTTTTTCTCTTTGAACATATAAATTTTTTGTGTAGGCCTGAGTTTTGATTTGTAAGCTTGTTAGAATTTTTGTGTCCTCTTTTTTTAATGTTGAAGATTGTTTTTGGCAACCACATGTTGTAAAAATTTGTTGGAAACGAACATAGGGTGAATGGAATTGGCAAAAAACTGAAATTGAGAAACAAAATTAATTTTCTTCTTATAAGGCTAGATTGCATTCATATTCACGTTTACTTTGCACTTGGATTATGTAAAAACTAGGCATAGTCAGGACTTTAGACTTTGTCAAAGCAAAGAAGACCCTCTGGCAAGATGGGAAATAACTCTAGCTCGTTCAATATTGGTTCAAAAATTATCAATTTGATCTCAAATTGTAGGAAACTATTTAATCTACTTTTAAGACTACATTTATGATTCTTGAACAAATATTGATCGAGCTGGAGTTATTTTCCCATCTTGTCAGAGGCTCTTCTTTGCTTAGACAGACTATATCACTCTCCCAAAACTTTTATAATAAGTCAATATTTTCCAGAATGAGGTTATGATCTAATAGCACTGCTCAATTTGATTAATGTATCTTCTAAACACTGGCGGCTCGTGTCCACGAAACAGGTGAAGTGCCCGTATCTTTTACTGTAGAGCACTTCACCTGTTTCTTGAGCACGAGCCGCCAGTGCTTGTGAATCATCTCGAACTGTGGTTAACTATCTCAATAAGCAATGTTTTCTACTCATTAAAAATTTCGAATTGAATTACGATCGATGAAAAAAGTTATGGTTCAATACTATGATAAAGAGGTAGGCTACAGTACAGAGTTAGTTATCGTCGGCCCAAGCAAAGAAGACATTCTGGCAAGATGGGAAAATGACTCCAGCTCGGTGAATATTGCTTCAGAAATGACTAATTTATTCTCAAATTGTAGGAAACATTCTGATCTACAATTTGAGATCAAGTTTATAATTGTTGGACCAATTTGTGCGACCTTGAGTAATTTCCCTATCTTGCCAGAATGTCTTCTCTGCTTGGTGTTAGCTGTTGTTGGTGATAAGAGAATTGGTGTCAAGTGTAAAAAGTACGTAGAGAGAGAGAGAGAGAGAGAGAGAGAGAGAGAGAGAGAGACTGAGTGAGTGAAAGAGAACTTGTTAAAAAATAGAACTGATATAAATGAAGAAGTCACAGCTTGTTAGTGTTGTATTGTCTGTCCAAGCAAAGAAGACATTCTGGCAAGATGGGAAAATGACTCCAGCTCGATCAATATTAGTTCAACAATCTAAAACTTGGTCTCAAATTGTAGATCAGAGTGTTTCCTACAATTTGAGACTAAATTGATTGTATTCGAACCAATATTGACCGAGCAGGAGTAGTTTTCCCATCTTGCCAGAATGTCTTGTTTGCTTGGACAGACTGTAGATATTGTATTGAAATGAGGTCACCCGTCAATAGAGCTCTAGTGTCTTCAATTTCTGTTAACTATTTACATAATTTTTCAAGTCTCGACCACAGAGTAACAGTGTGGTGAGATATAGTAAGTGTGTGAGGGACATGTTTGGAAGTCGGCCATTGAGGTGTGTATTTCCCAAAAATTTGTTGGTAGAGGTTGTTTGGACGAGAAGGGACAATATTTACATGAAATGTCTTCCAAATGAAAGAACAATATAACTAAATTATTTAGAAAAATACTAAATGGCGTGTGAAGGTGATATTGTGATCGTTATCCAAATAAAATTAAAAAGGAAAGATATTGTTAAAGGACAAATTTATTTAAAATCAAAATACTGGTTTCGGTTGCTGTATAATTACAGTATTAATATTTGGTTAACTAAAACTTGAAGTACTAGCAGCATTATTTGTACAGTATAGTCTGTCCAAGCAAAGAAGAGCCTCTGGCAAGATGAGAAAACGACTCAAGCTCGGTCAAAATTGGTTCGCCATCTTGAAATTCTTAAATATGGACAACATAACCTCAAAAAACAGAATGACGTCATACCATTCATACGATGTATTACGGTGGATGGTGTGTATGTTCTATAGATTTACCAACTACCCTCCACCCTCCAGGCTCTACCCACTGGCAGTGCGGCCTCAGCCATAGAGTATGTAGTATGTCGCAAACAAAGAATACATTCTGGCAAGATGGGAGAATGACTGCAGCTCGGTCAATATTGGTTTAAAATCATCAATTTGGTTTCAAATCGTAGAAAACGTTCTGCTCTACAATTTAAGATAGAATTTAGAATTTTTGAACCGATATTTACCTAGCTGGAGTCATTTCCCCATCTTGCCAGAATGTCTTCTTTGTTTGGGACATACTATACCAGCTAGTACTGATTTCCATTTAGGGCTACTGTATTTTTCAAATAATTACAATCAGATCAGAGTACACTTTGTAAAAAATATTTCTATTTCACACAACATGTTTCGGCGAATTAGCCATTTTCAAGTGTATTTCGCCGAAACATGTTGTGTGACATAATAGTAGTTTATGCAACGGTTGTATAATGGGAGCCTTTATAGCATGAGGTGAGATGTAAGTTGGAGCCATGAGCGAAGTGAGTGCTCTAAATATCTCACGAATGCTATAAAGGCCTAATACAACCGTTGCATACACTATTTTATCTACAACCACCAGTGTAGTTATCAGTATCAGACCAGTATCAAGCTATAGACCACCAGTATCAAGCTATCTGTAAGTGTACGCTATTATAAAAATCAACATATCAACTTCTTTTGTCTTCATCCTACTTGAAATGTTATGATAATCAACTTATTACTTGTTAAATATGTTAAAAATAACATATCAGTCAGAACCACAAAACGCATTCAACAAGCAACAAAATCGTGAGTGTTGTTGTAAAAGTGAAAGTTATTAACATATTCACTAACAAAGTTATAGGTATATTAAACTATTTAAACTTTTGACTATTCAAATTAGTTAAATATTCAAGTACGTAAATTGAAATATTGACGAAAAAATACTGGTAGGCTACTCAATCCCAATCGCAGTTTTGATTTTGAGGTTAGTTGAACACTGTTTACTTTTTATCACCTGATTTCGAAACGAAACAAGGAATGTATCATAAAGTGGAATTTGGACTGTATCGTAAAGTTCCTCCTGTATCGAAAAACGTTCATTACGACACGGTTCTGAGATTCAGTTTTGAAATGGTAGTCATTTCAATTTCAATTGTAAAACTGAAATAGGAATTTTTCAATACGCCCGTAGATAAAAATATTTTTTAGAAAGTGTACTCTGATCTGATTGTAATTATTTAAAAATATATTAGCTACTATACTGGAAGCTATCCTACTAGCACCTAATAAAGTAGATTGGTGTGAAACAAGATTTGAACCCTATACCTCAACCTTATAGCATCCAGTAGCAGCTACTACTGGAATCTCTCCTACTAGCAGCCAGTGGAGTAGTAGCTTGGTGTGGGTTGGTTATACTGTAGTAGTTGTATGTGTGACACAGGCTTCAGAGTTTAGACCCTACCCTATCTCAACCCTACAGGGAATGATCCTAGCGTAGCATTGCAAAGGGTGTAAGTAGTATTGAGTTGGTGGTCCCTATCCTATGCCAACCTTGCTGCGTATAAACCTAGGTCATGGTCTGGCAGAGGGCGCTCTATAAAGAAAGAAGCATCTCAATTACCCACTCACTACAAATCCTCCTCTCTCCTTCCTTCTTCTTCTTCTTTTTCTTTTGATTTTTCGTCTCCTTCTTTCTTCCATTACCCTCTCCAAATCACCTCTTCATCTCTCTTCCTACTTCTCTCTCCTTTATTCTCCTTTTTCTCCCTTCTCTTCTTCGTCTTCTTCTTCTTCTTCTTCTTCCTTCTCTGCTCACGTCATAGTTCTTTTGAATAATTTGTTCTCACGTTAGAATAGTAATTTTCTTTTTGATATTTGATCGACTCTAGCTGTCAACTTTTTCTCTTTCCTCTTCTTTTTTACTTCTTCGTTTACTCCTTCCTCCCCTGGTTATTCTTTTCCTCTTTCTCCTCCACCTCCTTCTTCTTCTCTTGAACATTCCTCTTCTCACATCTCATCTTTCCTGAAATGCGTAGATGTTCATGTTCTACCAGTATTCAGTATTCAAGAGTATTTTATATAGTTGCTATTGCTAGTCAAGTACATAATATTATAAGGGTAGATGAACATATTTATATAAGGTATATGTGGGTGTTTATAGGTATTAGGGTGGGTGTAAAAGCCCCCCTACCCCCTCCCCCTCCCACTCAACCTCCTCTCCAGCCTTCAGTGTAGGCTGTCCAAACAAAAAAGGCATTCTGGCGAGTTGGAAAAATGACTCCAGCTCGGTCAATAGTAGTTTAACCATTATTAATCCGGTGACAAATTATAGAGCAGAATGTCTGTTACAATTTGAGACCAAATTGATAATTTTTGATCCAACATTGATCGAGCTGGAGTCATTTTCCCATCTTGCCAGAATGTCTTCTTTGCTTGTACAGATTGTACTGCACTTGCAGGGATGTTATTGCGCTCTATATTTCAGTAAGAAGAAGGCAATCAATAATCTACTTCTTCTTCTTCTTCTTCTTCTTCTTCTTCTTCTTCTTCTTCTTCTTCTTCTTTTTCTCGCTCTCTCTCTATTCCTCGTAGACGTCTGCTCCTTCTTCTTTTTCGTCTTCTACTTTTTCTTTATCATATTTAGGCTATTTGTTTATTGAAGAAATTACCACAGCACATGAGGGAATTCTGCCGATTTCCTATGTGAACAATCAAACTTATTTTGATGTTGCACAAAAATCTCTTCCAATCTTCCATGAAAAAAATAATATTCGTGTAACCTGGCTGGCTCAAGTCTTGTGTCAGAGTTTTCAGGTCGCTCCCGATCAATTTCAGTGCCTCTGACATGTCTTTTTTGAGGCAGCCGGGACCTACGGCTTAACGTGTACATAATACACTTTACAGTTTATAGCTATTACCACTGACCACAAACCACCCCTACATACTCAAGTTGCATAATTTTCCATATGAACATACCTATTTGGTTCCGTGCTGCACAAAAATAATGTAGTCCAATTTTCGTGTGAACGATCCCATTAGATTGCTTGTTGCACAAAATCTGTGGCCGATTTTTTTTTCTAATCGGCACTGCGTCAGTGAACCAGAACACCGAAATAGATTCAGAGCAGTGTCCGTCCTTGAGAATGCATAAGAGGGAAAAGGGAAATTCCCTGCCTGCGAAAACTGCATCACTGCAGGCGTCTGGCGTGCTGTGAGCGGGGAAAAATGTGGGGCATAATTTCCCCGGGTTCGATTTTTGGTTGCAGTTTCTATTTTCAAAGCTGGTGTCTTAATAGAGGTTTGAGGAATGCTGTGAGGAAGCTTTCAGGGCTATTTATTCTAAAGTTTATTGATAAATTGAGTTTCAATTCTCAAGTTTATTAATAAATTGAGTTTTAATTTTAATGTTGTCAAGTTGTCATTCAGGTATGCCTAGATGATGTAATTGAAATCAGAAGAGACAATAGGTGCTTTACATCAGCTGTCAGTAGGTTACATCAAGTACAAGCGTCAGCAATACTAGAAAATGAAATAGTAGTAGCAAATAAAAGAATGAGGAGGAGGAGGAGGAGGAGGAGGAGGTCTGAAAGATAGAGAAGTAGGAGAAGAATAGAAATGAAAAGAATATTGAACAAAGATATTGTTGAGGAGGAGGAGAGATAGATAGATACGTAAATGACTTTATTTTACACTTAGTAAAAATTTTACAAGAGTTTGTGGGCGAAGTTGAGGCATTCAAGCCCCCTCTTTCACTCAACCCATAAGGAGCAGGAGGAGGAGGAGGAGAGGAGGAGGGAATGGTAGAAGGGAATGAGGAAGAAGAAAAAGTAGAAAAGGAGGAAAAAACAATCAGAAACAGGTGAAAAGACACTGCTGAAGAAGCAAAGAGATGGAGTGAAGGAAAGGGTGAAGGAAAATAAGAACAAAGAGAATTAAAAGGAGAGGGAGGTAGAGAATTAGTAGAAGGAGGAGAAGAATAAAAGGAAGATGTTGTGAAAGATGGGGAGGTAGAAAATTTAGAAGAGGATCACTAGAAGGAAGATAAAACAATCAGAAATGAGAGAAAATATAACATGGAAGAAGAAGCAACAAGGAGAAGAGGAAGTGAAGGAAGAGGAGGGCAGTAAGGAGACTTGGAAGAAGATGAAGGAGGAGCAGGAGGAGGAGGAGGAGAAGGAGAAGGAGAATAAGAAAAAGTAGAATAAGAGGAAGATGTTGCAGTTGATGAGGAGGAGTAACAGAAAGAAGAGCCAACGATCATGGAAAGACACCATGAAGAAGAAGAGCAATTGAAGAAGAAGAAGAAGAAGAAGAAGAAGAAGAAGAAGAAGAAGAAGAAGAAGAAGAAGAAGAAGAAGAAGAAGAAAAGGAAGAAGAAGAATGAAGAAGAATAACGAGGATGAGGAGGAGGAGGAGGAGAAGAAAGTTCCTGACCCTAGACAACGTCTCAACAATTTTCATGATTTATGTAGTACTGTCGTAGTATATGTATCATAAAACTTTGGTGCACTATTAATATGTATATTATAGTTATGTATATGTGCGGCAATATACAAAATATGTATACAGTCTGTCCAAGCAAAGAAGACATTCTGGCAAGATGGGAAAATGACTTCAGCTCGATCAACATTGGTTCAAAAATTTGAAAATTCGATCTCAGATTGTAGAACAGAATGTTGTCTACAATTTGAGAATAAATCTAGAATTTTTGAACCAGAAATATTGACCGTGCTGGAGTCATTTTCCCATCTTGCAAGAATGTCTTCTCTGCTTGGACAGACTAGCTAGCTAACAGCAGTTTTATGAGCTGATAAAAACAAGGAAGCATAAAATTTTAAAGTTGTTTTTTTTTATTTCTTGAAACTGACTGGCGGACATTAAAAGGGCAGAAATATCATTAAAAGTGGGATGAAATGAGAAAAGGGGATTGTCTTTGAAGAACGAAGCTAGTTCAAAGAGGAATGGATGAAGAGGGTGGAGAAGGGAACATGTTGGAAAAGGAATTGTGGTTGAAAGAAAGGAGACGGTTCAAAGAGGAATAGATGAAGAGGGTGGAAGAGGGAACATGAGGGAAAACAGAATTTTGGTTGAGAGGAAGTCGGTTCAAAGAGGAATAGAGGAATTGATGAAGAGGGTGGAAAAGAGAATTGTGGTTGAAAGAACGAAGACGGTTCAAAGAGGAATAGATTACGATGGTTGGGAAGGAAAAATGATTGTTTACGCTATTTAAATGTCTTTCTCCTAAAATAAAGTAGAATTATTATAGTCTGTCCAAGCAAAGAAGACCCTCTGGCAAGATGGGAGAATGACTCAAGCTCGGTCAATATTGGTTCAATATCAATCAATTTGATCTACTATTGAGACCACATTTATAATTAACGAATCCTTCAAATTATTTGTAAATCCTTTTTCTATAATCCAACAGAGTGATTTCTATCTGTTTTCAGATAATGTGTTATAATTCCTTGTACTATGTTTGTATTGAGTTTTCTAGCTTATTTTAGTGAGATTAGATAATAGTTTTGCTTCAAATGTATTGAAAATCTTCATTTAATTACAGTAGAAAGGATGATTACACCTAAAAAATTCAATAAATTCACCCCAAAGCTTCAAACACTTGGTGAAGAGATCCTGTTGTGCATAGCCTGCGAACCAGAAGGGGAATTTCAATTTTCTATGTTGGCAACGAGCAAAACAGCTGAGCCTAGGGAATCTCGTAGGATAGTTTGCGTTTGTAAGGTTGGTAGTGCGATTGGAAACAGCTGAGCGCGTCATTGTATAACGTGGGCCCATTTCATTTGTATACCTATGTATATTATTGTGGTCTGTATAGCAGATGCGTAACTAATGTATTGGTATATCTATGTTTATCAATGTTGGCTTTATAGCCGACGCATAACTACTATGGACTGTCCAAGCAAAGAAGAAGACATTCTGGCAAGATGGGAAAATGCCTTCAGCTCGATCAATATTAGTTCAAAAGTTATACATTTGGTTTCGAATTTTAGAAAACACTCTGCTCTACAATTGAAGACCAAATTTATAACGTTTGAACCAATATTGATCGAGTCGGAGTCATTTTCTCATCTTGCCAGAATGTCTTCTTAGCCTAGATCGACTGTATATCTATGTTTATCCATGGAGACTGTGTTTCATTACAGTGTTGCCATATTTCCTTTTGCCACACTACTCTGCATGTTTTTGTTTTGTTGCTGTTCTTATTACAGCTGACGCCAAAAAGTAAGGCGAATTTGTCTGTCTGTTGTACGTAATGTAACCTACTAACAGCTGATGTAAAGCAACTATTGTCTCTTTTGATTTCTAAAACATCATACAAGTATAGTCTGTGCAAGCAAAGAAGACATTCTGGCAAGATGGGAAAATGTCTCCAGCTTGATCAATATTTGTTAAAAAATTATCAATTTGATCTCAGATTGTGGAGAACATTCTGCTCTACAATTAATGACAAATTTATAGTTATTGAACTAATATTGACAGAGCTGGAGTCATTTTCCTATCCTGCAAGAATGTCATCTTTGCTTGGACAGACTATACAGCTTTAAACGAGAGTTCCAATTGACAACATCAGCTGTTGGAGCGCACAAGAAGGAGACGAAATAGTATAAATATTCCTCTGCTAATTTACATAGGAATTGATCATTTTAGAACCTTACTTAAAGCCTCTAAAAAATTGGAAAAATTAATATATTTTGAAAAATCTCAATTTTCCGCCATTGTTATCTCAGTTACAAAGCGTTTTTGGGGGTTGGTCCCAGGGAACTTTTTCGTCTACTTGGTGTAGGGAATCAGCCTGAGAAGTATTGCACATTCCTCCTGAAACACCCTGTATATAGTAGAGACGGAACCAACCCTTTCCACAAATAAAAGCTGTATAAATTCATTATTCTGTTGATATTAAGATATTTTAGGTGTGATATAATGAATATTTGTATCAGCATTTTGAAAAAGTTTTGAGAGATTTTTAAAAGAAATTGGAATGTAGACAAATATTTTTGATAATAATTCCCAGTTTAGGTCAATGGGCCATCGTAGTAAAGAAAGCGGAACTCTTATCAAAAGTGAGAGTAAGACTAATAAATCATTGAATCCAACAATTTCAATAATATTCCTATTATTCTGTAAAGATGATGGTTAGAGTTCACATCTACTGTCAGATCATAGGTTTACATAAGTAATTAATTTAGTACCTGATGGTTAAGATTAAATTTGATATAAGAATCACTTTATAAACGTGTCATAGCTCTAATATTAGTCCATTGTTTCTGGTTTTCTTAGTATTGTTTTCTCTACAATACAATTAAGATTAAACATGAGAATTAGAACATGATACCAAAACTTACAATATAAGCAGTTTTCAATCACCCAACATTGAATAATGTGTACTTTCAACACAGTAACTTACTTTATATTGTGATAATTGTGAAATGTGAATTATTGAGTTCTGTGTCTATGGTACAATTTATTACATTCAATACTATTGATTATCACAAAAAACATCATTGTTTATATCTATGGAATGTAAATCATAAGCCATATAGTCATTTCAGAAAACATTGACTTTATAAAAGTCTGGGACATGAATAGTACAGGCTCTGACTAGTTTTCCTTCTAAATTTAGTATTTTGTATGAATAATTGAAGCGAAGTGTTATTTTCTATAATTATAAAAATCAGATGAATATATTCGACATTTTCAAATTCGAAGTAAACTTTTAAATTTACTCAAGAATCCTTATTAATACATATATCTCCCTCGCTATTTTCTTGAGAAATTATCCAATAGAATGAAATACTAAGGGAACTCCCTTCTTTTTCTCCAATTGACTATGTGTTGAATCGATCTACAAATAGCCTGAATGCATATTTTACTCTGTCAAATAATATCAAATTGTACCCTATTAGCTATTTACTATTTATTACTCTACTAGTTCCGAGTGGATTATCAGTGAAATACTAAGGCGTATCTCTTCCCAAACCATCATTCAATGATAATTTATTTACTAATTTTTAAATTGATTATTTTTAATTTAATCATTTCTAAAATTAATAAACATTTCACTCTGTACGAACATCAAAATGTACCCTCCTCACATTCTGTCTCTCTCTCACTTGTTACTCTGTGGTTAAGGTGCACTGCTACCAACCCAGCCACACCAAATTCTCGTCTCCATTTTCCGAGCTGCAGTGCTGCCAACCTGGGTCGATTGAATTGTCCCCCCTCCCTCCGCCAAACACGCTTTTCCAATCCCCTCCATTCATTTCCTCACTACCTTATTCTTTTTCTTCATCTCCCTACTCTTCCTCTTCCTCTTCTTCCTCCTCTTCTTCTCTTTCTTCCTCTCCTTATCGAGGCGTAACTAACCTCACCCAAGGTCATTCGCAATATTCTATCTCACACACATACACACAACTGAAGTCTGTCTAAACAAAGAAACAGACCCTCTGGCAAGATGGGAAAATGACTCCAACTCGGTCAATATTGGTTTAAAAATGAGAAATTTGGTCTCAAATTGTAGAGAACATTCTGTTCTACAATTTGAGACCAAATTTAGTGATTTCGAACCAATATTGATCGAGATGGAGTCGTTTTCCCATCTTGCCAGAATGTCTTCTTTTTTCTAACAGACTTTACTACTACAGAGAATAGACTTTTGTCGTGTAATAACCCCTTCTTTTTCTTCTTCTTCTTCTTCTTCTTTCTCATCTTTATATCTATAATGTTGTTTTCGTGCTCTTTTCCTTGTTCTAATTCTACTTGGTCTTCTTCGTTCTTATCACTGCAGTTCTTGTATTCTGTTTTCGTTCTGCCTTTTTTTTTGCTTTCCACGTTTTTCTCCAGTCATTCCTTCTCCATGTGTTTCTCTTCTTCTTCTTCTTCTTCTTCTTCCTCTCTATCTATATTTTGCCTTTGCGCCCTTCCGCATTGTTCTTATTATGCATCTTCTTCGTTCTTTTTCTCGCGTCTTCGTTCGTCCTTCTTTCTGCATCTTCTTCGTGGTTAAGTGGTAGAGTGGACGGACATTACTGTCCAAACTTCGCCACGTCACTAAAATAAAAAAGTCATTCTATTCTATTTATTCATTCTTATCTCATCACTGTAGTATTCTGTTTCTTTTCTGCTTTCGTCGTCTTTTGCTTCTTCACAATTTTCTCTAGTCTTGTTTTCTGACTGTTTTTTTATGATAACCCATTCCACAGCACAGCTCCTATTCTTCTTCTTCTTCTTCTTAATATTAATCATCTTCTTCTTCTTCTTCTTCTTCTTCTTCTTCTTCTCCTTCTTCTTCTTCTTCTTCTCCGTCTTCTTGTTCTTGTTCTTCTTCTTCTCCTCCTTTTTCTTCTTCTCCGTCTTCTTGTTCTTCTTTTTCTCCCTCTTTAAATACTGTCGTAGTGTTGTTGCTCTTGTTATTACTCTTCTTCTTGTTCTTTACTACTGTTGATTCCTTCATTTTCTTCTTCTTATACCATCGTTCTTCGGAATTTCTGGTTTTTACATCAGGATGTTTTTCATTTCGATTTTCCACCATCTCTTTCTGTTTCTTTTTCACCATGTTGTTCTTTCTCGCTCTCTCTCTCTCTTTCTCTCTCTCTCTTTCTCTCTCTCAATCTCTCTCTGACTCTTTCCTCTTTCTCACTCTCTTTTCGTTCTCTGATCCAAGTTCCAATCGGCTTAAAGCCACTGGCGGCTCGTGCTCACGGAACAGGTGAAGTGCTGTACAGTAAAAGATACGAGCACTTCACCTGTTTCGTGAGCACAAGCTGCCGGTCGGCTTGAAGCACCAATAATAATAATTTTCCTCACCTTTTCTATCTCATCATCTTTCCTTTTTGTCTTCATAGATTTCCTTTCATCCCCACATCTTTATTGATTTCAAGAAAAACGTGATATTTCCCAATAATTCTACTAATATTTTTGTTTATTTTGCCTTTCCAATGGATAATTTCAATTCAATTTCAGAATGATAATTCAAAGTTTTTTTTTAGTTTGGAGAGGAGAAATAGTGTAGTGGTTTGGCTACTTATTTCTTCAGTATATTGATAGTTTCAACATATAGTTCTAATTAGTGTAACTTCTCTCTGGTTTCAAATACAGGATATGCTATCGGCAATCATCTAAAATATAAATACAATCATATCATCTTTTTCCGGCTACATTATGCTAAGACTGGTATACTCAATAATGTTGTCAGTATCCTTTTTGGATGACATGACAAGTGAAAGTTAATGAAAGTGGAATCACATCTTGTTGCTATTCGATTCTGATTAACGAATTCTACTGCTGGTCCTATCACGGACTAGAAAGAGAAGATGGTGAGGAGGAGGAAGAAGAATAAGAAGAAGGAGACGAGGAGGAAATGCTTAGGTTATGATTCACGGATTCTGATACTTTCAAAGGTGAAACATTCTAGGAAACGAGAATCAACATTATATTTTGTACCGGAACTGTTTTCATTTCTTTTTCCAATTTGTCTTTATTCTCTCATTATTACCTCTTTCTCCTTCCTTTATCTCATTATTGTGAATATCTATCTTTTACCCCTACGTCCTTCTTCGATTGTCTTCTTGAAATTTCCTCCAATTGTGATGTCACATTTCGTAATTCAAGTTTCATTTTGCCCTATTCCTTCTCATTTTGTCCTATTCCTTCTCATTTTGACCTGTTCCTTCTCATTTTGCCCTATTCCTTCTCATTTTGACCTATTCCTTCTCATTTTGACCTAATCCTTCTCATTTTGTCCTATTCCTTCTCATTTTGTCCTATTCCTTCTCATTTTGTCCTATTCCTTCTCATTTTGTCCTATTCCTTCTCATTTTGACCTATTCCTTCTCATTTTGTCCTATTCCTTCTCATTTTGACCTATTCCTTCTCATTTTGACCTATTCCTTCTCATTTTGTCCTATTCCTTCTCATTTTGTCCTATTCCTTCTCATTTTGTCCTATTCCTTCTCATTTTGACCTATTCCTTCTCATTTTGACCTATTCCTTCTCATTTTGTCCTATTCCTTCTCATTTTGTCCTATTCCTTCTCATTTTGTCCTATTCCTTCTCATTTTGACCTATTCCTTCTCATTTTGACCTATTCCTTCTCATTTTGTCCTATTCCTTCTCATTTTGACCTATTCCTTCTCATTTTGTCCTATTCCTTCTCATTTTGACCTATTCCTTCTCATTTTGTCCTATTGTCATTATCAAGTGCTGTACAGTAAGAGATACGAGCTCTTTACCTGTTTCGTGGGTACGAGCCGCCAGTGACGTGATGTAGCCTACTAACAGCTGATGTAAAGCATAATTCGTTTGTCTCTTTTGATTGCAAAAACATCATCCAAATAGGTAGCCTAAATGTCAACTCGAATATTGACAACATCAGCTGTTGTAGTGCACAAGGATAAGACGGAACCGCCCAACGTTTTTGCATAAGCTTAACTGTGATGCTTTTTCATCTCTCTATCCTACTCATCTACCTCCATTCTCTCCTCATCCTCATTCTGTTTTCTAATAATTCTTCTCCTTCATCATCTTCTAGTGACTTATGAAAACGAAACACGAACAACTATAATATAGAAAACATTTGGTTGAGCCACTGGCGTCTCGTAGCCACGAATCAGGTGAAGTGCCAGTATCTTTGAATGTACAGCACTTCACGTGTTTCGTGGGCACGAGCCGCCAGTGCCGACTCGTAGCCACGAATCAGGTGAAGTGCCAGTATCTTTTACTGTACAGCACTTCACCTGTTTCGTGGGCGCGAGCCGCCAGTGCGAATAGCATAATCAATGTGAAAACATCAATACCGAACAGTACTTTTAGGAGCGACATTTGCAAAAAGAGAAAGTCTCAAGTTCGGCTATGATGATGAATAGTATTATTCTATTGTGAGAGAACAATTTAGACCAGTGGGCCAAACACGCATGGGCACTGATGACACATAGTCTACACTTGCTAATAGATTCGCCAATAGGATGTCCTCTTCTTCTCTATCCATCCGAATAGGATGTCAAAGAGGAAAGTGTGAGAAGGAGGAGGAGGAGGAGAAGGTTGAGATTCAGATTCAGATTCATTCACTTTATTTTTGTAAATTACAAAATACATCGGCTCAAATCCCATATTATGCAAATTAAAAATTATACTATTACATCGCTCGCTTTAAAACTAAGCATAGACTGTGGAGACTTACGGAAATTATTGGAATGTAGGATTTAATAAGTATGTTGAAAGGTAATATGGCTGATTTAATTACATAAAAAGGCGGAGTTTGGACATATAAATGTCCATTCCTGGAGAGGAATGCTCAAGAACATACCTCCCATTAACACTCAACCATGGGCTAATGTTTTCTTGATAAATGCAAATAAGGATTGGGAATTAAATACTGTGGAATTTTGCAGACTTGATAAAATTAAAAATGAATGAGAATGATGGGGTAAATGTGAATATGGAATTGTTCGGAAATTGAAGATGTATTAAGAGAAACAGAAAAAAATAAACTGCATGAGTTCAATTAAAGCTAGTATTACTTTGTAATAAAATTACTTCAAGCATGGGCCTAATTTTAATCGATGGAATTAAATGGAATGTACTATTAAGAAGTAAAATAGTCAAATTAGTAAGTAATAATTATTGCTCATATTTCATACCATTAAAGCATTGAGAATGTAACTAATTTGTATTTAACAGTAAATTACTTGAATTCAAAATAATTCGTTTGACTATAAAAATATGAATGAAGTAATGACAGGGAAGGGAAGCTGTCATGTGGTTGCTCTAATGTTGAAAAGACTCATTTTCTCGAACAGGTGTTTTCTTAATTTTGAGTTGAAGCTCACTCGACTCTCAATGGATTTAATGGAGCTGGGAAGGTTATTCCATGCGCGACAAGCGCTAACAAGAAATGATTTATTATTTATAGTAGTTGGATGAATTGGTATCCTCAAAGTATTTTCTCCAGTCCTAGTACTTGTAACGTCCATTCTACGTCCTACCCTCGGAAACAGATTTGAAATCACTTATGAAATAACTGGGTTTTCCATATTCCAAAATATCCCTGACAAGTTTCAAAATGCTAAAAAGTGTTTGATCTGGTAATTTTAAAGTTGAACTATCAATGTGAGAGGGAGAGGAGAGGAGAAGAAAAAACAGAGAAAGATAATACTGGCGAGCAAGGAAGACATTCTGGCAAGATGGAAAAATGACTTCAGCTCGATCAATATTGGTTCCGAAATTATAAATTTTGCCTCTCAAATTTTTGGGCAGATTGTTGTCTACATTATCTTTATTGATGAGAGGTTCATTATCAACTGCAGACCAACGAAACAGTATTTTCAACTAACTTTCTGCCATGCTATGAAGAAAGATGACTGACTGACTCCGCCCATTGGCCAATCACAGCGCTTCGTACGAGCGAGCCAATAGCAGCATAGCTCTGCCTTTGGGAGGTGGAGCCTTGTTAGACGATAGAATGGACGTTGCTTGAAGACATTCGAGGCGAATTCATTTTTAGTTTCTATAAAGATTGTATGGGCTTAGATAAGATTCATACTAATTCCTTATTAATTATTATATATTCGCGTTCTATTAGCATTCAAGGTGATTTAAATTACATTAGAATCAAATTTGAAGGGATAAAAATGGGGTGATACAAGAGATACTAACATGCAAAAGATGATGAAATTGTATGTAGAGTATTTCAGGGGAATGTGCAATGCTTATCAGGCTTATTTCTGACACCAATTGGAGAAGAACATTATATTGGACGTACCCCCAAAAACGCGTTGTTCTCAAGGTAATAATGGCAAAATATTTTCAAGAAAGATGTATTTTGAAATTTTCCAGAGGCTTTATGCAGATACTATAATAATAATCTACTATGTGAACTTAGGTGAGAAATTCAATAAAACCTGTTTGTAATTTTAACGGTTATTGGGATAATCAAGAAAATATTTTCAAAATCAATTTTCCCTCACCATTTCCCTCTCTTTTTCTTACTATTCATCCTCCTTCTCTTTCTCCTTCCCCTCTTCTTCCTCCTCACCCTTCTCCTTGTCCTTGTCCTCCTCCTCCACCTCCTCCTCATCCTTCTTCGTCTGTTACTTTTTCTCCGTCCCTCTACTTCAAGGGTATCCTCCTTTCTCTCGTAAAGCTTAGAGAAACTCTGAACAGTGTATAGTGTATAGGCTTTTAGGTGGTTGAAATGTCACAGTTTAACATTTGAATTTCGCGAGGGGTACGTGTGTAATAATTATTATTATATACACGGTTAGAGAAACTCACAGAAGACAATACAAGAGAGAAAGAGTGATGTAGAGGGAGAGAGAGAGAGAGAGAGAGAGAGAGAGAGAGAGAGAGAGAGAGTGAGAGAGAGATAAATAGAGAGATGAAAACAAGGACGGAGTTGAGCAATGTCAATGTTGATGATTTATTGTCTGTCCAAGCAAAGAAGACATTCTGGCAAGATGGGAGAATGACTCCAGCTCGGTCAAAATTAGTTCAGAAACTACAAATCTGGTCTCAAATAGCAGGATACATTCTGATCTACAATTTTGAGAGCAAATTTGGTTCAACTGTTGAACCAACATTGACCGAGCTGGAGAGTTATTCTCCCATCTTGCCAGAATGTCTGCTTTGCTTGGACAGATTGTACGTTTGATAATGTTGAGAGAGAAGCAGATTCAGAGAGAGAGAAAGAGTGTGTGTGTGTGTGTGAGAGAGAGAGAGAGAGAGAATTAGTGTTATTTTGCAGACATTTGTGTGTGTTAACATTTTGCAAAGAAAAAGGTCAAAGCGTCATCATCTCAGTCAGCTCTATCAAACTTTCTGCTCTTTACATAATATTCTTGTTTCTCCTTCTTCTTCTTCTTCTTCTTCTTCTTCTTCTTCTTCTTCTTCTTCTCCTCCTCCTTCTTCTTCATCGTCCACTTCTCTTAGTTGCTTTTTCTCGTCTTCGTCATCTATTTGAGTCCTCTTTCTTGATTTTCCCTCTCATTTGTATAATTATTTTGATTAGGATTGATTACAACATTCTCGTTTTTCAGTTATTGTTGTTATTCTCTATAGTCTTCTAGATCTAGAGTAAGTGTTGAATTTTCCTATCGTTGCTTCTTCTTTCAATCTTCCTTCAAGAAAATTTTCATCTTCTTATCCTTTTTCGTCTTATTCTTCTACTACTTCTTCTTAGTCGTCATCTCATCCCAAGTTATCTGCTTCTTTTTTCTTAATCGTTCTTCGTCAATTTCAATCACACCAGTATTGTACTATCTCTGGTTGATCACTCTTTCTTGAAAAAAATTATGGAATCCAAGGTGTGGTCAAACAATGAAGAAATTTTCAAAGTCTTCATCCACTCCAAATAAAACACCAATGCCCGGGGTTTTTCCAAGCACACTCAAATTTGAGAAACCCTCAAGTTTACTACATTTCCTATACTTATCATAGAAAATGTCAGCTGTTCATCAAAATTTGAGGGTCTCTCAACTTTGATGCCTGGTTTTTCCAAGCACGCTCAAATGTGAGGGACCCTCAAGTTTACTACATTTCCTATACTTATCATAGAAAATATCAGCTGTTCATCAAAATTTGATGGTCTCTCAACTTCAAGTGTGCTTGGAAAATCCCGGCACAAGTGTATTCCATTTATGTATTGCTTCAAAGGTTTGTAGGTTCAATTTTCTAGGGAAAACTGTGAGTTATCTCTCTTTGAAAAATGCTAGAAAACTTCTTTCAAGCCGGGTACAAAAAATTTAGTTCATGGAACATTGCATAGATCCATTAGAGCATAGCATTGTATAGATCTAAGGCTTGAAATTTAGTATACATCTGGGCCCTAGCTTATTAAGCTTTTCAGCTTGTTTTTGTGATGAAAAACAAGTGATTGGGATTGTAGATTCACCAATAAAACTCTCGATTTACAATGTTCCAAATTTTGGAAAGAATCAGCTGTTAAATCAACGATCAGCCAAAACTCACTAGAAGACCCTAACATTCGAATCCAAAATGGCCGCGATGGTTCGAGTGGAATAGGAAATCTCATGTAAATTGGTGCAGACGACAAATTCACGATATCAGCTGTTCAAACTCGAACCATCGCGGCCATTTTAGATCACAAGGCTAGGGTCTTCTGACTTGGTTTTTTACTACGATTTTTTTCGTAGGTTATGATACTATTTTAGCGACAAAAATGATTCCTATTCAAATCTCACTACAAAAATAATGATCGATATTTATTATTAAATATATTCATGATAATAAATCAATTTATACATCAAAATCATCAAATTAGGAGCAAAGTTTTGGTTTTAAAGGGATAGCATTGGACTATTCCGAGAATCTATTTACTTGAGGTAAATTGGTTTCATGTCATTTTTTTAATCAGCTGGTACTGTAGAATTTTCTTTTTTCGGAAACGTTTATGAGACAGAAACGCCCATAAAATCCACGAATTACGAGTAATGTGGATTGTAAAATGTTTATAAGCCAGGGCCCTGGTATAAATTCGGTAAAAATCCACTATCTATGGCTAGAAAATATCTTATGGCTTGAAAATATGCCAACACTTGGTGAACAATGTTTAGATCCTGTACCTATGACTTGAAAAGGGTAACAAAGGATGTCAGAGTGCTCCCATAGAATGAGTTATCGGTTCCGTGGTCATAATTCATTCGAAATTTGAATGACATTAGCATGGAGTCACCTTTGAGATCAGTTATAGGCTTTGTTTTGTCCAGAAAGATCTAGAAAAAAAATGTTTAAAATTCAAGAATAAAAAAGGTCACCACAGCACTTTATCATCATCTCTTCAGTTAGTATACGAAAAACAACACAACTCTGATATGAGCTTATAAACTTATACTGTATTCTTCGTCTTCTTCTTCTTCTTCTTCTTCTTCTTCTTCTTCTTCTTCTTCTTCTTCTTCTTCTTCTTCTTCGTTTTCTTCTCCTTCAATTAATACTTCAGCTTCTTCAAACTCTTCTTTATTCTTTGCACCTTCACACTTTTTCTTGTCTGCTCTTCTATCGAATCCTTGATTTCTTAAAACTATTTTTTTCTTTATCAGCTACTTCTTCTTCATTGTGTTTCACCATTTCTTCTTTCCCTACCTCTCATTCTTCGTCTCCAACCTTCCTTCCTTCTTCTCTTTCTTCTATTGATGATCATCGGTTTTCCTTCATTCCTCTCCTACGCCATCTTACCTACAGTGCTTCGTTTTCATTCTTTATCCATCTCAGTATTTCTTTCTTCTCCTTTGTCTTTTCATCACCTTCGATTTTTCTTTTCCCGTCACCTACTTCATCGTGTGTCTCCCTTGTCATTTTTTTATTAATTCTTCTATAATCATTATTTCAGTTTTTCTTCCTTTTGTTGGGGTTTTCTTACCATTATCTTATTTCTTCTTAATCTACTCTTTCATGCGTGTATTGGAGTCTCGCTCTTGTCCTTTATTCGTTTTCATTTTCCTGTATTTTTCCTCATTCCTTTCAACCTTTTATTTCACCTAACTCTGCCTTTTCCTTTCAGTTTTCTTCTTGAAGATTCCTTCCAATTTCTTCTCCTCCTTTCCTCCTCCTCTTCTCCTTTGTCTTCAACCTTCATCTCAGTTTACCCTTCTTCTTATTCTTCTTCTTCTCCCTCTGTGTTCAGCGGGCTTTCTCCACCTTATTCATCCTTTCTTTGTTCTCTCTATTGTCATTTTCTACCTTCTTCCTCTTCCTTTTTTTATATTCTTCGTCTTCTCCTTCTTCTTCTTTTTCTTCTTCTTCTTCTTCTTCTTCTTCTTCTTCTTCTTCTTCTTCTTCTTCTTCTTCTTCTTCTTCTTCTTCTTCTTCTTCTTCTTCTTCTTCTTCTTCTTCTTCTTCTTCTTCTTCTTCTTCTTCTTCTTCTTCTTCTTCTTCTTCTTCTTCTTCTTCTTCTTCTTCTTCTTCTTCTTCTTCTTCTTCTTCTCCTTCTTCTTCCTCCTCCTCCTATCAGAAGAATTCTCCAGATTATCAATCCTCTGCTTCGTATTTATCTATCAAATAGTAATCTAGCAAATTTTTAAGACTCGATTCATTACTCAAGTTATTTCAAGATTTCCTCTCCGTTTTACTACTAACATTATACGAAAATTTCCCCAATATAAGTAGGGAATTTCCCTTTGTGCTACAGCACAGCACAGGGATATTTTGCTGTGAACGGTGAGTGCGGTTGGCAGCCGTGCAGCCGGCCGACCTTGAGGCAGCCGTCGCGTCTGAAAACTTTCGCTGCAATAGACAAGGACAGAATAAAGAATCACTCACTCTCTCACTTTTATATTATACTCTGTATAGTCTGTCCAAGCAAAGAAGACCGTCTGGCAAGCTGGGAGAATGACTTAAGCTCGGTCAATATTGGTTCAAAAATTTTGAATCAGGTCTTAAATTGTAGATCAGAATGTTTTCTACAATTTGAGACCTAATGTTTCATTTTTGAACTAATATTGACCGAGCTGGAGTCATTTTCCCATCTTGACAGATGGTCATCTTTGCTTGGAGAGACTATATCAAACAACGTTAGAAGAGAATGAGAGATAGGGATGGAAAGATAGAGAGTATGTGAGAGAGATGTCCAAGCAAAGAAGACATTATGGCAAGATGGGAAACTGACTTCAGCTCAATCAATATTGGCTTAAAAATTGAACATTTGGTCTCAAATTGTAGAAAACATTCTGATCTACAATTCGAGATGAAATTCATAATTTTTGAACCAATATTGACCAAGCTGGAGCCATTTTCCCATCTCGCCAAAATGTCGTCTTTGCCTGAACAGAACGATAGAGAGAGAGAGAGTGAGTGAGTGAGCGAGTGATGGAGGGAGAGTGTTATAATAGTTGAAGAGAGAATGAAAGAGAAAGAAAAACAGAAAGGGATGGAATGGAATTGATGAGGAATGATGGGTAAAGAAAGAGACAATGTGAAACAGTATTCAAAGCACTGGCATCTCGTACCCACGAAACAGGTGAAGTGCCCGTATCTTTTACTGTACAGCACTTCACTTGTTTTGACGGCACAAGCCGCCGGTGGCAGAAAGAAATAGAATGAAAAAGTTGAAGATAAAAATAGAGGGCATGAGTTAGACTGAGTGTTTGAGACAGTGTGAAATAGAAACAAGAGAGATTGATTGACTGATTGAATGCCTTTATTAAGGGCGGAGTTAGGACACTTGGTCCTCTCTACCACAATGTAGAAACAATATAGATATAGAAACAAGAGAGAGTGAGTGAGAGGGATAGGGAGAGAGTGAGTGAGAGAGAGAGAGAGTTTGAGTGAGTGAGTGACAAGCATGAGAGAGACAGATTTGGTGGAAATGGAAACCTGTCACTGATGACGTCATAATAAAAATTCTAGTTTTGTGGGGTGTTCAGTTATATACCTATATCACAGACATACAAATATAGTATTTTCTTGGTATTTGAATGAGCATCCTTAATTTTTATGTAGTGATTTTTAATGGGTTCGTAGAAATAGTAGACCTGTATTTTGTATATTCAGTGTGTGCCTTAACGGTTATTCAACGGAAATATTGTCCATATGATGTGAAAACAAATGATTTTGATCCCAGACTTCTGGGAATTCCTTCAAGTCCTAACCTAAACTATTGGAGATCGAGCTCCTTCGTAGAGGATTTCTTGATTTTCCACCTCATTTCACATGGAACTTATCTGATTCAACGCATTGGCGGCTCGTGCCCACGAAACAGGTGAAGTGTCCGTATCTTTTACTGTACAGCACTCCACCTGTTTCGTGGGCACTAGCCTCCAGTGGATTCAAGATATTTTTAAATACTATGAAACTTCATACTCAGCTAATTTAGTGAATTAACAGCCATGAGTTTATTAAGAGTGAATGAATAGTATGGCTAATGGCATGAAGTTGAGAGGTTGGTTATCAATTCTCAGCTCTGTCAGGACAGTCGGCGAGCTGTCTGCGAGATTGAATCGGAACACAAGTTCTATCCTAGCTCAAAAGCTAGTTAGCTAGCCACAAAAGCTAGCTAGCTATACTCAGTACTAGCCTAGCAATGCTAGTTGTAGTAAGTAAAACTACAATTTATGTCAACAAATTCTATAATTTTTGGTTTCCTTCTCTGTTGCAGATGCACACCCCCCACCACCCAACTCACACTAGCCAATCACAACGCCCAAGATGACGCCATCACTAAATCCACCAGCGTCATCAACGATGGCATGGAGCTGAAACTGCTGACCTCAGCAATGCTAGTGAAACGTGAACAGGGTGACGTCACTCCTCTAAGGGGCGTGTCCTCACCGCCACCAATGAGAGGCGTGGTTTCGCCTCCACTGCGCGGCGTGGCCAACTCGCCGCCAATGCGCGGAGGCGTGGTCTCGCCGCCAGGAGGCGTGGCCTCTCCACAGCAGCTGTCGCGCGATTGGCCGCCCTCGCCACCAGTGGCTCCGCCATACGGTTCGGCTACTCCCCTCAATGGCTACTCGAGTCCAACTATGTCGTCATCGGCTAGCAACTATGAGAGCTGTTACAGTCCTGGAAGTAAGATTGGTGAGTTGGATTTGAATTTTCTGAACTTGAATGAGTTTGTTATCTATTTTATCACTTTTCTTTACTGCTAAAACATGTGTCCAAACTTGAATTTTCTTTAAAAAAAGGATTTTATGGATACTTTTTTCTACTGCAAGTAATGTTCTTACAATGTTCTTTGTCAGCAAGTCTTTTATTCACTGGTGGCTTCTACCTTTCACTGAACAGCACTTCACCTGTTACGTGGGGATGAACCGCCAGTGCTTTCATTTGACTTATTCAGTTGTATGACTTTTGTTCCTATTAGAAGAGATTCTTCATATGCATGGGGTGCTGGGAATAGTGTTATTTCTTTACCTATTTTCCACAAAAATCATTATTATGATTTATTGGTGGAATTTAGTCTAGAAGGTATTTTAAATGAAAAGGCAAGACGTCAAACCACTGATTTATTACATGTTGAGAATGTCTCGATTTTTCAATAAAAAAGTGGTTTGACAACGTCTTGTCTTTTCATTTAATATGGATAACTACCACAATATCACCTTCACAACTACTCAAAAAGTATAAGGTATTTTTCATTTTTTATTTTGGCATCACCCTCAGGAAACAAAAACAAAATAGGACAGATTAACTTTATATCTGAAGTCTCATTTCCTATGCTAATCACCAATAGATTGTGATATTAATTATATTGAAGGTCATAGAGAGAGTTCTAATGAGGGTCCACCTGTAAGGGTTGTGTAATCTGTCCAAATGAAGAAGACATTCTGGCAAGATGGGAGAATGACATCAGCTCGGTCAATATTGGTTCAAAGATCATAAATTTGGTTTCAAATTGTAGGAAACATTCAACACTACAATTTGAAACTAAATTTATAATTGTTGTACCAATATTGAACGAACCGGAGTCATTTTCCCATCTTGCCAGAATGTCTTCTTTGTTTGGACAGATTATACTAACCAATAGTTTATTTGATTGAATTGAGGGTTATAGAGTGAGTTATATATACAGCTATATTGAGGGTCAACCCATATAGTTTAAGGGTAGCCAGCCCGCTGGTGTGAACTTTACCCCCGATATTAACTCTATCTTCCATCGACCATTAGTTGGAATTGAAGCCGTTAGGGGCGCTAATTATCTGTCGGAATCACAGCTGTTTCAAACCACAGAAATGTAATTGTCTATTGCAGGGTGGTGATTGCACAACAGTTATTGGTTATTAGAAGGAGTTGGATGGGGTTAACAGATATAGTCTGTCCAAGCAAAGAAGACCCTCTGGCAAGATGAGAAAATAACTTCAGTTCGCTAAATATTGATTCAATAATTATTGATTTGGTCACAATCGTAGGAAACATTCTGGGCCCTGGCTTATCAACATTTTACAATCCACATTACTCATAATTCGTGGATTTTATGGGCATTTCTGTCTCATAAACGTTTCCAATAAAAAGAAAATTCTACAGTATCAGCTGATTAAAAAAATGACATGAAACCAATTTACCTCAAGTAAATAGAATCTCGGAATAGTCCACTGTTATTCCTTCAAAACCAAAACTTTGCTCCTAATTTAATGATTTTGATATATAAATTGATAATAAATAATTGAATGATTTAATAATAAATATCAATCATTATTTTTATAGTGAGATTTGAATAGAAATCATCTTTGTCGCTAAAATAATATCATAACCTACAAAGAAAATCGTAATAAGAAACCAAGTCAGAAGACCCTAGCCTTGTAATCTAAAATGGCCGCGATAATTCGAGTTTGAACAGCTGATATCGTGAATTTGTCGTCTGCACCAATTTAAATGAGATTTCCTATTTCACTCGAACCATCGCGGCCATTTTGGATTCGAATGTTAGGGTCTTCTAGTGAGTTTTGGCTGATCGTTGATTCAACAGCTGATTCTTTCCAAAATTTGGAACATTGTAAATCGAACGTTTTATTGGTGAATCTACAATCCCAAGAACAAGAAAAACTTCATCAGAAAAACAAGCTGTAAATCTTTATAAGCCAGGGCCCTGATCTACAATTTGAAACCAAATCAATATATTTGAACCAATATTGATCGTGGTGGAGTCATTTTCCCATCTTGCCAGAGGGTCTTCTTTGCTTGGACAGACCATACTGTAAACTTACAGAGTGTGTTCGTTGATGTGAAACGCTTCATTTCAGTAAGTTGAAATCATTTTTTTTGCCGGTAGCTGCCAAAATATTGCCTAATTTTTTAATTCTGATGAGGGACTACAGAGAACATATTCACTCATTGATTTTTTTTCTAAACTCTATCATTGAGAACAAATATTAAAATTACTCACTTTTTATTTAGTCTCTCCAAGCAAAGAAGACATACTGTCAAGATTGGAAAATGACTCCAGCTCGGTCAATATCGGTTCAAAACATGTAAATTTGGTCTCAAATTGTAGGAAACATTTTAATCTAAGATTTGAGACTAAATTTATAATTTTTGAATCAATATTGCGTTGGAGTCACTTTCCCATTTTGCCGTAACGCCTTCTTTGCTTGGACGCACTATTATCACACTGGCGGCTCGTACCCACGAAACAGGTGAAGTGCCGGTATCTTTCACTGTACAGCACTTCACCTGTTTCGTAGGCTCGAGCCGCCAGTGCTATATTATCATCTCTGAAGTACAAACTAATGACTTTGGTGAGTGACTTCTTCCCATGTTACTTTCAAGGCCTTTCCACCAGCAACCCGCATAACATGTAAATGGTTGATTTATCCTACTGGTTTGACTCTTTCCACTGGGTAATATAGTATGGTAACATGTAATCCGCATTAAAAAAACTGATGGATTTTAATGAATAAGGGCTTTTCATAAGGTTAATTAGAATAAGAATTTTGTTGGAAGTAGTTAGAAATACGTAGAAGCAGGTGCTCTATTGAAATTTCTGGAAGTTCATAACGTATTTGTATCAAGTTTACAATCTTCCCCCTTGACTTTTACCTCTTCTTCTTCTTCTTCTTCTTCTTCTTCCTCTCCTATTTCTGTTAGTCTCGGGGCAATATTTGACTTGCTAAGTTTCATTCAATAGGCTAGACACAGCAGATATTGTAAAGAACAGTACCTTACTGTACAGTGTAAAGAAAATATTACCTATGTATTTATGCTAAGGCACAAACCTTCCGTGGTACAGAAGTTGCAGTAGACTTATTGCTCTCCTCTTTCATATTCCATCCTCTTTTCTCATTCCTTTTTCTCCTTCTCCTCCTCTCCTTATTTTCCACCTTCTCTTTCGATCTTTCTTTCTCGCAAAGATCTCCAGTGGTTCAAACGTTGCTGTACATTCTTTGCTCTTTTCTTTCATCTTCCATCATTTTATCTCCTATTAATTCCTTCTCTTCCTCTTATTCTTCTTCTTCTTCTTCTCCGGTTTCAATTTTCCTTTCTTGCCGAACCTGCCATGTTTTAAAAAATTTGGAAGTAAATTTCTGCATTAGTTATCTTTTCTCTTTAATCTTCCTCTTTCTCCACATCTTTCTCTCCCTTACACTTTTCTTCTTCATTTTTCTCTCCTCATCTTCTCCCTCTTCTTTTCCTCCTCCTTCTTCTCCGCTATCCTCTTCGAACGAATACTTTCTGTGTTCCGTCTCTCTGTGAGTTTCTCTTTCTTACTAACTGACGTCTCTTCTCAAGAGGTTTTTTTTACATTGTTGCCCACCATGTGCTGCCACCTGTCGGAATTGTTTAGAATGTTTTCAAACTGGTTCACCTTTCCGCCGACAGGTGGCGTCTACCATGTATCTCTTTTATCTTGAGCTGTGTGTCCTTATAGTTCTGTATCCTCTCAAGAAGATACAAAAGTCAATGAAAGTATGATACATGATACGGAAAGTAGATGGAGAAGTATAAATGGTAATAGAAGATAAATTTGAATGAGGTCGCTTTATCTTTATCATTTAAATTATAAAATTATTATATTACTATTATTTTATTTTAATAGCATTATTTAAGAGGACTGACAGTGGATTGATTACAAAATGTATAGCTGACGCTACATTGGGCGGTTTCGTCTGTCTGTTGTACCAAAATGTAACCTTCAAACAGCTGATGTAAAGCATCTATTGTCTCTTTCGATTTCAAAAACATCATCTAGGCATAGCTAAATGAAAACTCTAATGGACAACATCAGTTGTTATAGCTTACGAAGGCCTATAGCTTATTCTATTCAATTCAAATCACTTTGCAATCTCAGTTTCAATAACTGGGTCAGAATGGAATGAATATAATATCATTGTATTCGTTGATCTATCATACATAGCATAACTTCAACAAAAATTTTTGTGAGATTAAACTTGGCAACGGGAATAAATAGAGTAATTCTATTCAATTTAACTTGCACTTCAACTATAGGTATAGTCTGTCCAAGCAAAGAAGACCCTCTGGCAAGATGGGGAATTGACTCGAGCTCAATCAATATTTGTTCAAGAATTATAAATGTGGTCTTAATAGTAGATCAAATTGTTTCCTACAATTTGAGATCAAATTGATAATTTTTGAACCAATATTGGCCGAGCTGGAGTCATATTCCCATCTTGCCAGAGGAGGTCTTCAATGCCTGGACAGACTATTGGTATTGAAAGAATCAGAACAGCACTATGAATGAGCTTGAACATTTCTATAGGAATCTAGAAACTTCCCTGTTACAACTTTCCAAAATCCAAACCATTCAATACTTCAACAAAAAGAGGCTTCACGCTACAATTGGCGCAGAATATTTTCAAAAACAAAATTCTCAGAAATAGTTCCCAAGGAATGTACAAGTTACTATTCTTCTTTCTTTTCTGTTTGTGTTCACGGGCTTTCTCCACCTTATTCATCCTTTATTTGTTCTCTTTGTTGTCATTTTCTACCTTCTTCCTTTTCCTTTATCTTTTCATCTTTTTTCTTCTTCTTCTTCTTCTTCTTCTTCTTCTTCTTCTTCTTCTTCATCTTCTTCTTCTCGTTTTTCTACTTGTCCTCTATTCATAGTGTTTGTTAACCTTTCTCTTCATTGTGTTTTGACTACGGTACTTTCGGAAAATAAATCATTTGGGGGTATAGTCTGTCCAAAAGCAAAGAAGACATTCTGGCAAGATGGGAAAAAGACTCCAGCTCGATCAATATTGGCTCAACAATTATAAATTTAATTTCAAATTGTAGATCAGAATGTTTCCTACAATTTGAGACCAAATTGATAATTGTTGAACGAGTATTGTCCGTGCTGGAGTCAATTTCCCATCTTGCCAGAATGTCTACTTTGCTTGGACAAGCTGTATAGACTACAGTTGATGAAAAGAACGGGGAAGATGTGGTAGAATAAAGGAAGAAAGGAGAGAATTGTTGATGTAAAATAGAGTGAGAAGAAACAAAAAGGTTGCAATTTATTACTGTATTGATTGAGCAGAATGAAAGAAAGCTCTGTTTGGAAGAATAGGAAGAAAAGAAACTAGAGCGATCCAGGTGAAAGGTGAAGAGAATCACTGTTGAAAATAAGAAGGAGGAGGAAGAAGAAGAAGAAGAAGAAGAAGAAGAAGAAGAAGAAGAAGAAGAAAGGATGCAAAGAAGACGGACAGGAACGAATTCGAAAGATAACACAAAGGAAACAAAGATGGAATAAAATGAAGGAAGATGCGAAAAAGACGGGAGACGAATGAAAACGTTGAAGAAAAAGAAGAAGAAGATGAAGAAGGGTTGGAAGGAAGACGGATAAGAACGAACTCGGAAGATAACACAAATTGAAAAGAAACAAGATAAAAGAAATGAAGGATGATGCGAAAAAGGCTGGTGGCAAGAGAACAAGAAGAAGAAGAAGAAGAAGACAACAGTTGAAGAAGAGATAAAGAGAAAACGGACTGAAACAAACTTGGAAGATAACACAAATATTGCCAAATCTAGAATGATGTAGTAAAAGTAACAAGACAGAACTGAAGGAATTGAAGGAACGTTGAGAAAAAGATAAGTGAAACAGTTGAAGAAGACGAAGAAAAATAGGGAGAAGAAGAAGAAGAAGTCGAACATACTCGGAAAATAACACAAATGGAAAAATGTTATGGGATAAGAAATAAGAAAGAGAAATTAAAGGGATGATGAAAAGAGGACCAGTGGCGAGGGAAAAATAAGGAGGAGGAAGAGGAGAAGAAGAAGAAGAAGAAGAAGAAGAAGAAGAAGAAGAAAAAAAAGAAGAAGAATAAGTAGAAGACGAAGAAGAAGAAGAAGAAGATGAAGAAGATGAAGAAGAAGAAGAAGAAGAAGAAGACGACGAACATACTCGGCAGATAACACAAATTGAAAATTTTATAGGATAAGAAATGAGA
Source organism: Sogatella furcifera (assembly GCA_017141385.1). Lineage (NCBI taxonomy): Eukaryota > Metazoa > Arthropoda > Insecta > Hemiptera > Delphacidae > Sogatella > Sogatella furcifera. Next base: position 1,351,516 of record CM029559.1, on the reverse strand, counting down.
AATTGAAGGGATGATTAGAAGAGGACGAGAGGCGAGAGAAAAATAAGAGGAAGAATAAGAAAAAAAGAGGAAGAAGAAGAAGTCCCATCCCATAACGGTACACCTTGAACCCAACATCCCTTTTCTTGTGATGGGGTATGCTATATGTTTGTGTGTTCTTGAATGGTTCCAAAAATATTCCCAGCTACCCTCTTATAAACAGTTGAGGGTCCTTTTACTATTTTCCCTCTCTTTTCCATACCTCTACTCTTCTCTCTCCTTCACACCCTTTCTCTGTCTTACAATCTCTCTCTCTCTCTCTACCTCACATACAATCTCTCTCTTGTCTTTCTTTTTCTCTTACTCTAACTGTTTCTCTTTTTGTCCACGTTTTCTCTTCTTCCTCACACACATTAACTATCTTTGTATGTATCTCTCTCTCTCTCTCTCTCACTTCCTTCTCACACTTTGTTTCTTTCTTCCTCCGTCCTCTGCCACTCACTCTTTCTCTCTGCATTCGTATTTTTTCTCTCTTCATTCCTCTACATCTGAGCCAAGGGTGGAATGAACCCCTAGAGGTCGTTCTTCTTTTCAAAATCTGAAACCATGTTTTAGTAAACACTATTTCTTAACTTCCCAAACCTATTCCTAACCATATTCCGACAATTTTAGAGTGGCACATTCTTAATATAATTTTGAAGTTATATGGTATAATTATTTCAGACATTCCATTCCTTAAGATTTCTGTTAACAG